>CAIGRL010246477.1:0-15260 GCA_903798325.1 Fraxinus xanthoxyloides
GAGTCAAATTCTGTTTGAGTGAAGCTGAATCAAAATTAAAAAGGGTGGGGACTTGAGAGAGAAAATGATGGAAACAAGAAAAAGCTTCTTTCTTTTCTTCTCTTTTCTTTAACTTAAATTATTGAATTGATAAATAATTATGAGTATTTAATTATTTAACGGGAAATCTTCTTTCCTTTAATACTGATGTTAATTAATAATTAATTGAAAAGATACAATCCATTTTTGTTTATTTTAATGTAATTACAAGCCAACGTTGTTTCTGGATACAAGGTTATATTCCCGTTTTTGTTTATCTTTGGTGCGATACAGCGAGAAAACACAATAAGGAACATCAATGGCTAAGAGTACCATGAGCTCCAAATTTTGTACTTTATCTTTTGGTAATTAAACTTATTTGAGTATATTTATTAACATTTTTAAATACGACACGTGACAAGTGGACAAAAACACAAGTAGCACGAAGGCGGGTGACCCGGTTCTACACGTGCCGAGGCGAACTCAACATGAGAGTTGCCCATCCGACCCTCCCTTGCGGGGGCCCTCGGTGTGAGCCCACCTCGGCGAGGTAGGGCTAGTCAAAACAACAACGAACCTTAGGAAGTGATTAACAAAAAACACACTACTAATGCTGCCCATGAATACCTACACCATCAATCCTTAGCCTGTGAATAGAGATATGAGGATCCCAGCATTAAATGGTTTAATTGATTGATTGACATCAATAAGGACCCTTGGATCTGACTCACACACGTGCTTGGACATCTAACGGACTCCATCCCCCTTTACATTGAGTATAAAAATCCACACTTAACACCATTGAGAGCTAATGCAAGTTTACACATTAAAAGAAAAACCTTGATTCTCTCTACTGCACTCAACGATTTACCCTTTTTTTTATCAACCAAACAACCATACTATAAACTGTTACATACTTCAAATAATTTCCTTCATTAATTCATCAATATAACTCGTAGTTTGATCTGAGCATATCACGATTTCGTTCACAAAGACATTAATTTCTAAATTTTCTGTTGGCCACGTCATCGGTCCATTTTTTGAGACCAACAGATTGGCGCCATCTGTGGGAATCTTTGATACCATAACCCGTACATCATGTGGTAAAAGCTGTTGGTAAAAAGCCTCGAAGAAAGGTGTTGGCTCTTGAACAAAAAACCATCTTGAAGAAGCAATCGAAGAAGCTCGATGAGTTCAAGTTACTAGAGAAAGCGTGGTGGAAAAGGACGCCTTTGAAGAAGAGATTCTCCGCACGAATGTAAACATACGTCACCCCCACAATCACCATAGAAGAGGTACAATTGCACGCCTAAAGCGGGAAGTTGGAGAAATGGCCGCTAACATGAGAAATATGGCCCAACAAAATGCTACCATATAACAACTGCTAATACGAATGCAACAAGCTGGGTCCCAAGCGCTACGACACAGAACTTCCACCAGGAGGGTGAAGAAAATGATACGGCAGCGTATCCGCCAATGTACGGAGCGAATGACCCAGTGGAAAGAGAAGTAGAAGTCAACACTTCTACCAATTATGTCATGAGCCACCATGGCGGAGACGTCCCTATGGGAGAGAATTTTTCCTCGAAGTACCCTCAAGAACACGAGCCTCAAAGGTCCATAAGTGTCTTCGACAGGATTGGACCCACGAGACTTAGAAATAGGCCTCAACAACCTCCCCCAGCTCAAAGAGAGTGGGAACAACATCAGGGGTATGAGCCTCAAGGAGTGCCACCACCACCTAGAAATAGGTGGGAGAGAAAAGACGCAACAAATGCAAGAAATCAGATAGGACCATCACAACCCCGTTATCAAGCAAAAGAGGAAAATCCCGACGGTCATTGCAGGTCTTTCGAACTGGATCACGATAATGAAAGTTTGCCATTCTCCTAAGAACTAGGAGGCCCCCAGTTCCTAGCCACTTTGTGCCGCCGAAGATACCTCAGTACGAAGGAAGAGGTGACCCTGCAAAACACCTCAATAGCTATAAGACCTAAATGTCTCTGCGAGGAGCTTTACCAGCACTGAAATGTCAAGCTTTCCACCTCACGCTAATAAGGGTTGCTGAAATTTGGTATAGCCGCATTCCAGTCGGTAGTGTCAGGAGTTGGCCAGGTCTAAAGAAGGCCTCTCTGAACCAGTACTTGTCAAGTGAAGAGTGAGAAGCCCTTATCCAAATGCTAGAGGATATGAGGCAACAAGTAGGAGAAACTCTAACGAAATGACTTACTGTGAACAAGTCACTAATAGAGATGCCCTTTCTGCATTAAAGAGAGTCGTCAACATGAACACCCTATTCTGGAGGGATGTGCAAAACAAGAACCCAACCACCTATGACTCCTTAGTGGAAATGATGAGGAGCAAAATTGTCAACGAGGAATTGATTGTTCATCGAAATCGAACCTCAATGGGGCTCTCACTGCCCTAAGGCAACGAATGGGTCATGTCTCCCATTTGGTGGACTAGCAATGGACCCAAGCGTGATACGCTATAACCCCTACCTCAGGATAGGTGCTGGCTACTTCCATGTTATACGTTGTACCCTTTTTGGCGTATGAAGAGGTTGGACCTGATAGCCTAGAGATAGACAATACTGCATGTACCACCAAACAAACGGCCACAACACCGAAAACTGTCTATCTAGACTACATCATAGAGGACCCTCTAGTGCCCCTGCCGAGGATAGAAATATCCATTGCAGGCAAAAAATCTCCTTCGTTCAGGCAACGGCCTCGATATGACGAAGAAAGTAGGAACTGCCGAAATGAATCTCCTCGAAGGGAACATGAGGAGGACAAAAATATGACAAGGGGTCAAAGGCCTAGAAGAGAACCCCTGCCAATATTGACAACGCACCCATCGGGGAAATTGACACCGTAATTGGTGGCCCATATATAGGAGAGAATTCCAAAAACGCTCTGAGGAACTACGCAAAGGAAACTAAAGATCCCTCATTGACAAGTTACCTTATCAACAACACCACCGCTGCATGAAATTTCCTACTAAGGAGGGAATCGCCACAATGTGAGGCGATTAGATGGGCTCAAGAGAATGCTATCTCAGTTCCCTGAGGAAATCAGAACCCAGAAGTGTAAACATGATTCTATCATATACTGAAATGGTTGAGGCACCTGAAAAAGGCCCGACCCTTGAGCAAGGGGGGACGTCGAAGTGGATTTGGATCCACAGGTCACAGAATCTAACTCGCAAGCGATCCCCAGTAGAAGAATTGGAGCCTTTATCTGTAAACCTGAACGACCCAACAAAGTCACTACATGTTGGAAAAGAGCTCGGACCAGAAGTCAAAGCTAAGCTCAAAATTTTCCTACTTGATAATATGGACGTGTTCACTTGGAAACATGAAGACATGGTAGGTATTGATCACAAAATCAGCTGCCACCAGTTTAATGCGGATCCAAAGTTCACCCTTCATAGATAAAAAAAAGAGCCCTAAACCCGAAGCAGTATGTTACACTGCAAGAAGAAGTGCAAAGGCTCATATCCAATGGGTTCATCAGGGTAGCAGCATACCCAAAGTGGATATCTAACCCAGTGCTAGTAAAGAAGGATAATGGTAAATGGATGGTCTACATAAACTTCTCCAACGTCAACAATACATGTCCAAAGGATAGCTTTCCGCTCCCAAGGATCAACCAATCAGTCAACTCCACCGCCGGTCAAGAACTGCTAAACTTCATGGATGCTTATGCAGGGTATAATGAGATCCCTATGCACCCTACAGACGAGGAGCATACCTTTTTCATTACGGATCGTGGACTATATTGCTACAAAGTTATACCTTTTTGGTTTGAAGAATAGGACGACTTATCAGTGGCTGGTCAACATGATGTCTCTGAATTGTTGGGCAAAACAATGGAGGTGTATGTCGACAATATGCTGGTGAAAAGCCTTGGAATAGCAGACCATGTGGATCAATTACGGGCCACTTTCAACATCCTAAGAAAGTACCGCATGAAATTGAACCCATTGAAATGTGCATTTGGAGTTGCTTCCGGAAAATTCTTTGGCTACATGGTGAACCAGCTAGGCATTGAGGCGAACCTCGAGAAAATTAAGGCTTTGCTGAACGTGAGGTATCCATGTAAGCTAAAAGAAGTGCAATACTTAATAGGACGTCTCGCTGCATTGAACCGGTTTATCTCTAAGGCAACCGATTGGTGCCTCCCTATCTTCAAGACCTTGAAGGGAGAAAAAAGATTTCACTGGAATGAAAAATGTGAAGAGGCGTTCCAATGGCTGAAAAGCACCTAGGACAAGCCCCCCTTCTTTCGAAGCCCAGAGAAGGGGAAACTTTGTTATACTGGCTGTGAATATCGATGCAGTAAGCTCGGTACTTGTGCGAGAGGAGGGTAACGTACAACTGCCTGTGTACTATGTTAGCAAAATCCTCCTACCAGCGGAGACCCGTTACACGGACGTGGAAAAACTCGCTTTGTCCCTCATGCTCGCTTCAAGAAAACTAAAGCCTTACTTCCAAGCCCACATCATACGAGTTCTGACGAGCCTCCCTCTTAAACAAGTGCTCCAAAAACCAAACGGATCTGGGAGACTTATGAAATAGGCCCTAGAATTGAGTGAGTTCGATATCACATATCAACCCAAAACCGCAATAAAGGGCCAGACAATGGTATATTTTGTCGCCAAGTTCATAGAGGCGATAAACCTCAATGTCGAAATGGAACTAACACACCCTCCAACATGGACACTATTTGTGGATGGGTCCGCTGGAAAAACTGGTTCGGGAGCTGAAGTGCTGTTAGAAAGCCCAGAGGCCCACAAGCTCAACTGTGCAGTACGGTTCGATTTCCAAAACTTCCAACAATTCTGCTGAATACAAAGCGCTCTTAGCAGGCATAGGTTAGCCAAGGAGATGCAAGTAAAGAATTTGGCAGTTCGAAGTGAGTCACAGCTCGTCGTAAGCCAAGTCAATGACAATTTTGCAGTTAAAGACAAACTCATGGCTACATACCTGACGAAGGTGATGGAACTGATTCCTTGCTCGAACAAGTTCGAGTTAACCCAACTCCCAAGGCTGAAAACCTACACGCAGACGCCCTATCAAAGTTGGCAAATAGCAGAGACTCAGAGTTGGTGAAGTTCATGCCTGTGGAATACCTCTCAAGGCCTTCTACAACTAAAACGGAAGAAGTGATGTGGATTGGAGAAACCTCCCAATGGATGCGGCTCATCATAGCATATCTCCAAGACCACAACTTGCTAGAAAATAAGGAAGAGGCCCGTAAACTCAGACACAAGGCTGTGTGCTCAAGGAAGAAGTCCTACATAAGAGAGGGTTTTCCTCGCCCTCCTGAGATGCATGGGGAGAGATAAGGCAAATTATGTGTTGAGAGAAATCTACGAAGAAATATGTGGCAACCATACCGGAGGCCTAGCACTTGCCTAAAAAGTGCCGAGGCAAAGCAACAACTGGCCAACCCCGAAGAAGGATGCCCTTCAATTTGTTAAGAAATGTGACAAGTGCCAACTCTTATCCTCCATTCAGAGACAGCCATCACAAGAACAAACAGTAGTATCCAGTCCATGGTCTTTTACAAAATAGGGGGTCGATCTGATAGGACCAATGCCAAAGGGAAATAGAGGTTCAAATTATGCAATTGTCATTGATTACTTCACTAAGTGGGTCGAGGTCCAACATTTACCAAAAATTACTGAAGCACATACTTCAAAATTACCATGGAAAAACATCATATGCCGGTTCAGAATTCTCCACTCAATATTCATAGACAATGGGCAACAATTTGACAACAAGAAACTCCGAGATCTCTGTGACGAGCTGAGTATCAAAAAATATTTTTCCTCTCCTCATCACCCTCAGGCGAATGGTCAAGTTGAAGCGGTTAACAAAACCACAAAACATCTCCTAAAGAAGAAGTTGGACGAATCAAAGGGAGTCTTGGTGGACAAGCTCCCCCACGTACTATGGACAATACACACTACGAACCGAATGGCAATTGGAGAGACCCATTTCTCCATGGCTTACGGGGTAAAGGCTATGAGTCCCGTTGAAGTAAGCTTGCCATCGCCTCGACGCTTGCAATTTAACGAGATTTTCAATGAAGAAATAAGATGTTGTGAACTCGACTATCTTGAAAAAAGGATAGAGGCTTCGCAAGTAAAGTTGAGTGTCTACCAAAGGAAAATGGTACAGTACTACAATCGCAAAGTTAAACACAAATCTTTCTGAAGGGGGATTTAGTACTTAGAAGGGTGTTCTTGTCGTCAAAAGAGCCAGGGGTAGGTACGTTGGACCCAAATTGGGAGGGTCCTTATCGTATGGCATGTGAGGTCAGACTTGGGATCCTTTTAATTGAGAATCTCGACGGGAATATGCAGCCCTACCCATGGAATGTGGATCACCTCCGAACGTATTATCAATAAGATCCTATTTTGTATATGTACCGTTCGTGATCAATGAAAGCTCTCTTTTCAATTTATTAATTACGACAAATTTATAAGTTATTGCTTTAAGTATGACGAGCTCATACACATCTCCATCAACGGTTAAAGTATGGCGAGCTTATACATCTCCATCAAAGGTTAATATGTGGCGAGCCCATATCTCCATCAATTTATTAATTATGACAAGTTCATATACATCTCCATCAACGATTAAAGTATGACGAGCTCATACATATCCATCAAAGGTTAGTATGTGGCGAACCCATATCTCCATCAATCTGGTAATTACGACAAGTTCACAAATTATTGTTTAAGTATGGCGAGCTCATACATTTCCATCAACGGTTAATATATGGCGAGCCCATATCACCATCAAATTAATTAATTGTGACGAGCTTACAAGTATTGTTTAAGTACAACGAGCTCATACGGCTCCATAAACGCTTAATATGTTNTACATCTCCATCAAAGGTTAATATGTGGCGAGCCCATATCTCCATCAATTTATTAATTATGACAAGTTCATATACATCTCCATCAACGATTAAAGTATGACGAGCTCATACATATCCATCAAAGGTTAGTATGTGGCGAACCCATATCTCCATCAATCTGGTAATTACGACAAGTTCACAAATTATTGTTTAAGTATGGCGAGCTCATACATTTCCATCAACGGTTAATATATGGCGAGCCCATATCTCCATCAAATTAATTAATTGTGACGAGCTTACAAGTATTGTTTAAGTACAACGAGCTCATACGTCTCCATCAACGGTTAATATATAGCAAACCCCTATAACATGGAGTCGAAATATGACAAGTTTACACGATAAATGCATCGAACCCATTACTTTAACTATTACGCTTAATAATCCACTAGGCATACCTATGATGAGCCCATGAAATGCGATGGGGCAATTTTGAGGGTATGGCGACCTTGAGTGTGGCCATGCGGCGATAAACTAAGTTATAATTATTATAGCAGGTTCGTAACACACCAACGATCTTAACAAATAGAGATAAATTCATTCACATCAGATCAAAATACAACTACAAAGGAGAAGAAGGGAGTCGATACATATGTATGACAATAAAGATTTGTCCTAAGAAGCAGCCTCGCCCTGCTGGTTTTCTCTTTTGTGGGTATCAGCCTCCTCAACCGAATCTTCGACCTCAGGGGCAGGAGTAGAAGGCTTAGCAGGAAATTTTTTTCCCTTCGCAGCAGCTAGCTCCATCTGAGGATAGAGCTCAGATAGCCTATCGAAGACCTTAGTGCAGGCGACCCTTTTCTAGTGAATCTCGAGCCCTTCATATTCTGCAGTCTCATGAAAATGGTCCATATAGTCATGCACTGCCTCCTCCTCAGCTTTCTTTAGCTGTTCGTAGAAGGTTAAGGCTTTAGCTGTGAGCTTGGCAACACGAGCCTACAACTCCCCTTTTTCTTTATTGGCTGCCTCCAAAGCCGGCGAAGCGATTTTCTGAAGATTGTCGGAGTTCTCGACCAACTTCATTAATGCGTTCACCTCAACCTTACAGAGATGAGCCTCCTCCTTCAGGCCCTCATTTTCCTTCAAAAGGGCTTCTACCTTGGACATAGCCTCGATGCACTTCAACTTGGAAGCATCTACAGCTTTGACGCAGTAGTAGCCTAGGCTTTGGCTTTAATCGAGTCAAACTCGACATTTTAGGCTCGATTGTAATAATCTTGAACAAGCCCTTACATCTGCTTCACCTCCATTTGGGCATTAATCTGGAAACTTTGGGAACGGGCTTGCAAGGCGAGCCCATCCTCCATTAAGTCGGCTACATCACAAGTCTCAGCATACGAAGAGTACTTGTCGGTTCGATACTTGTGGCTAAGCCTCGTTGTCCCTTGGACCTCAGTAGGGAGCATCTCCATAACCGCAGGAGTGATCTTGTCAGACCTCTCTCCCAAGAAATTCTAAGCCTTATCCTCACTGAGAACACTCGTTTTGCGCCTTTCTTCTTCCTCCTCAGTAGGCTAGCCCCTTCTTCGACTGACTCCTCCGCCTCGACCTCTTTCAAGGTAGAAATGGCTCGGCGAGAATGAGATGATTCAACGACTCGTCGAAAGTAGATTGACGTTTGGGCGGGGGAGGAGGCCCACATTCTTTGAAAGGACGAGCTTTCTCTTCAAAGGTCTGCCCTCAGAAGCCTCACCCTCTCCCTTTTCCATTTCCTTGTCCTTGTCCTTTTCCCCAGTTTTGATGGAGGAGGTAGGGGATTCGCCCAGGAAAGACGGGTCAGCTTATCCCTCTGATTTTTATAAGTAGTCGAGCTACTACTTAAAGGTTTCTTCCTCTGAGCAAGGCTTCATAATTGGAACAGGTTGGGCTTTACCCGTTCATTACAAACAAAAGAAATTAGGGACGACCACACCAATAAAGGATTGCATTAATGAAGTTGAGCCGATCATTACCCGTTGTAGCCATTAATTGATGGATGACGAATATGGTCCGCTTGGTGACGACGTTCTTGAAGTGCCTCTTCTCGATAGGCAACGCGTAAATCGCCCTTACCGCAGCTCACTCGGACGGTTCGAGTTGGAATCGATCAACTGTAGCTGTAAAAAATGCCACATCAGTTCGGTGTTGGATAAAGAAAAATGACAGCATATAAGGAATGATAAGTAGATGGGGCTCGACTCACTATATTTATGATACTGGGTCATGGTTATCTCCGGGACCACATCCCTTTCAACAGTCTGCCGCGACCCCTAACCCAAAACCCTACTTCTAGTTTTTATAGAAGTAGGGGTCCCCTAGACGAAGGAGGAATGTGAGCCCTAGGGGTTCATACAGTACAACCCCTTACAATTACTACCCCACACTAGAGATTCGGGGTTGAAAAGGAGTCTGAAAAACGTGAGAAAGCATATTTTTGCCAAGCGTGACCTCCTTCCAAAGAAGGAAGACCCTTGCCAGTTGGCTCCATGCATTAGGAACTAGCTGGATTGGAGCCAGGTTATATTGCCTAAGGATAAACTTAAAAAACGGGTATAGAGGCAATCTTAATCCTCGGCCAAAATCGCCTTGTTCACGACCACACACCCCTCCCAAGGAAGAACATTTCTACATCGTCGGGGATCCTATACGTCTCCTTAAAGGTCTCCATTTGCCCACCTTTATGTCCGTAGGCCACAAAGAGGCCCTCCACCTAATACTACTGTCGGTGGGGTCTTCACACATGGCCCTTGTACTATGGGAGCCCCCCATCGCCTCCATAATCCTTCCGATAGGAATTATCGGAGGAATTCCAACCTCCGCGCAGATTAAAGCCATATCTACTTCAGAAGACCCCTCACCAACACTCTTTTTTGACGAAGAAGCCATTAAAAGTCAGAAGAAGTGATAAGAACGTCTCAATATGGGAAAAATACTTACACAAACTCTTAAAAACCTAAATTCTGGATGGTCTCGAAGTAAAGAAAAACAGTCAATCTCCGGAATTTGCAAGGGTACTGACTTATGACGTAAGAAAGTTTCAAACACTTGGCTTTGCAGAATCTCAGAAAGTGAAAAAAGGTGGAAAAGTGGGGTTTCAACTCTTTGTATAGGCTTAACAAATGAACCCCCACCATTGGATATTCCCACAATGCAATTTGGACCCTCCACATATAACCTTATCTCCACCATTAAAAAAGGCACTTACTCAGATTCGAATCAAAGGCTCGATGAGCCTGTTCCCCGCACGCGCTTAGAATCTGCATGTACCTGGGCGAAAGTGCAACACCATCATCATTGGACATTAAATGTGCACATCGCTCGAGCCTTGAAAATGACTAGGATATCCAGCTGTAGTTCATAGAGAATTAGCATTTGCAAAGTCATCTATACGGTTCGGCCATATGCAGAAAGGCGCGCCTCTACATAGTTCGTCCGTACGAAGAAAGTCTTGCCCTTGTAAAGATTCGTCCGAATGCGGAGGCTCCGCGTCACATCTCAGCAAACCCACAGGGAACCGCCTTTATTGATGCAAGTTCAGCCGTTTTACAGGGGTTAAGCAGGAAGCAAGAAACCGCATATCAACCGACAAGGGAAGGCATCACTCCCATTACTCTTGAACTTCAAAAGTCCACGCATATTATAAATAATCATACTTGGACTTGGGGGACTGATGTTACTCATATAAATAATCGAAAAATAAACACGCCACGTGGCAAGCAGACAAAGACACACATAGCATGAAGGCGAGCGACCCGGTTCTACGCTTGACGAGGTGAACTCAGCATGAGAGTGCCCATCTGACCCTCCCTTGCGGGGGCCCTCGGTGTGAGCTCACCCCTGGCGAGGCGGAGCTAGTCAAAACAACAACGAACCTTAGGCATTGATTGACAAGACAACACACTGCCGCATCGCCCATGTATACATACGCCGCCAAATCCTTAGCCTGTGAATAGAGATATGAGGATCCCAGCATTAAATGGTTTAATTGATTGACTGACATCAATAAGGACCCTTGGATTTGACTCACGCACGTGCCTGGACGTCTAACAAACTCCATTTCCCTTTACATTGAGTATAAAAAGCCACACTTAACACCATTGAGAGCTAATTCAAGTTTACACATTAATAGAAAAACCTTGATTCTCTCTACTACACTCAACGGATGGCCCCCTTTTTTGAATCATTTCCTTCATTAATTCATCAATATAAGTCGTAGTTTGATATGAGCATATCACGATTTGGTTCACAGACGTTAATTTCTAAATTTTCTGTGGCCACGCCATCGGTCAAAACCCGATTTTGACTGAGTTAAGTACATTTCTATCAATTTAATCTGTTCGGCCTGATCAAGGGTCTGAGCTACCGATTTTCTGGCCCGACCCGGCAATTTCATAACTATGGAATTACGGGTATCAATTATTACCCAGGCATCTCTAGGAGGCTTAGATACATAATGACAATGTTCGTCGACAATTTTGGTTGGTGCTTTGATCACTTATTGTCGACAGAAAAAATGTTAATGTGTCCGACAAAAGTTTATTATTTATTTATATTTATTTTCTAATAATTTACTAACTAAATATTTGTTAGCAACTTATGGTATCTTCTAATTTTTATTTATTTATATTATTAACGTCAAATATATTATTTCTCAAATTGTTATTTCATTTCTAACATATTTTTTCATCACAATATTTAGTTTTTATATTTTTACCTATTTATTTATAGACCAAATTTATGAAAATAAATGAAATTACTAAAATACTCGATGGTTTACTTTCCTCGTAAAACTATCCGATCTTGAAAATTTTGAGGCCTTAAACGATAAATTATCACGAGACTCCCGCACATAACTTTTTTACAATCAAACAGTTTCTTGTGATTATACCATGCTACTCATTGTTTTGATTCGATCAAAAATTAATTTTCACGTTCAAAAAATAGAATATAAAGAGATTTTTTAAATTAGTGAAGTATGGGGATAATGACTACCGTTTACTGTTCAAAATATCTTATATTTAAAATAAAAAAAATATTCAAAAGCTGTAATCAAAATAGAAATTAACGTCATTATTGGGTAGGAAGACAACCTTATGCTTTATTTGCACTAATGCATTTTCATGAAAATATTTTATGTAAGAAATTTAACAAATAATAATTGTTTTTCGGCTTTCAAGTTTTTTTTTGGAAAATTTTTAATGTGAGAGATTAAGTTCCACTCATTTCAAAACTAAGATACAAAGTTTAAAACCTCAAAACTCATATACTAATTAAATTTTATTTATCAAAAAAATTATAGATCACAATTCATTTATCGGTCATAAATTACAAATTTGATAATTCACAATTTATTACACAATAAAAAATTATCTAATTATTGGTCATCAACAAATTTTTAGGTCATTATTGGTCACAATCAACCAAATAATTTGTGACCACCACCTTACCATTACCTCCAGTTGCACTGCCTCCAACACAACCGCCACTACCTCCCAACAACAACGTCATTACGCCATCGCCGACACTACCACCAATAAACCACTGTTTTGAACTTCAATACCCCAAGCGTCAAGGCCAGCACCACCATCACTGCCACCACCATCTTACCATCAACGTCCCAGTCAATAGAATCAGCACCACTATCTCTTGTATAAAAAAATCACAACCACCATCTCCATCACCAATAGTTGCGTGGATTTCTAGTTTCATGTTAAAAAAACTTAAATCTGATGATATTTTTTTATTTAATTTATTTAGTGATGAAAAGTATGTCAATTAAAAGAAAAAATTTTAAATCTTATTTTTTTGTTTTTATTACTCTAGCACCTTTTCATCAGTAATAATAATTATCTATTTATTTTTATAACTTTATTTAATAACAGGATTTTTATCCATAATTTAAATTTATTTTCGATTATTTCGACAGAGAAATCTGACTTAAATATTCCTTTGAAAAATGTATCTGGAATAAAACTATAAAATTTCTGAACTTTTGGAATCTTACCTAAACTCGTTAGGCAACCGTCTCACTTGACTTCGCCACAAACCACAATTTTCAATGCTAGTTTTTTTATATTACTATATATGTTTCTTATAAGTTATGTTATATTGGTGACATTTTATATGTTCTTATTTTATTTTCATATACACTTGCATAAAGTCAAAGACGACACAAACATAAAATAGTTTTGCTTGATGTACATCATGGTTGACAATTTCTTTCACATTGTGTGAGTTAGCACACAATTTTGTTATTGATTTCAACAACACTTTAAGTAATCAATGATTTCGATTTTGACACCTAACACAATGTTAACAAAGATGTAGGAAATGATTATACAAATAGCATAATTCAACATAAAATTACTTAGGCGGTCGCTTAAGGCCTTGTCCTATATTTCAGTAAGGCCTAAAATTTTGACGACTTGCATATTTTTACATTTAATTTTTATTTTCATAAATGAATAATAATATGTGGCTTTTAGGCAAATACCCTGAAAATTAGGTAAAATGTATTTTGCAAGTTAAAAAATCACATTGTTATAAATTAGAGGGAAACAGAAGAAAATCAATTGAGTATATCTTATTGAGAACCAATTCACCATATTTATATGTGAATAATACTAATTGTACATAAGTAATTATATAATGATTTATATGTTAAAATTAGAACGGTACGGGTACTATGGCCACCCATAAAGTAATTAATTTATAACACCCCCTTTAAAAAGATTATTTACACAATAACTGTCCAGTTAAAAAAAATTATTTGACATAAATTCGATGGGACAAAAATATCACAAGAAGGAAAAAGGAATACGACAATTTTAAAGTAATAAAACGATGCATTATTAAAATATTGTCAAGAAAATTTGATGGGACAAAATTTGAGCTAAGGAAAAAAATAATACACTTACTCCACTAATTCCAATTAATGAAATTCCTTATATCGAGTCATCCATGTTTTGTGCGCTAATATCTTCAATGTCACAGTTCTGATGAAGTGTGTATCATGTTGTATTGTTACAGCCTTCAAACAATATTATCTCCATGCAAGATACATATCAATCCTTGGTGTCGTAGTCAAAATGCTGATTCGGTGAAAGGAGTCTCATATACAAATTATAACATATGAGTAAAATTATAAAATATGGAGGGTAAATATTATTTAGGTTATTGATATTCATTACATAAATAATATGTCTCAATAAAATCTTACTATGAAAAATCATGTTAAAAAAATCTTATAAAGGAAGAAGAGTACATTGTTCCTTTGAATACGATATAAAAACCGTCTCATTTAAAATCTTGTCAAGAACATTCAGTGAAACAAAACCTCAATTAAAAGAAATATAGTATAACACATATTTATTCCCCCTAATAATAATATCGCTTGAAATCTGTACATTTTATATATCGACTACTCAAATATTGTAGTAGTTAATGTCTTTGAGAACATGCCCACCATATAAATTGTTAGCCAAGTGTGAATAGATAAAATGATTAATGACCTTTGTAAGGATCAAATAATATTCAGCTTTATCATAACTACCTAGACCCGAATCACGAACTATTTTAATTTAGGACCTACAAATATTCATCATCACATTAAGGATGAAAATTGTTCTCTTTTCACTTCAAGTGACAAAGAACCAACAGGATCAATGGGTATGTCATTTTTCATATGAAATCCTTTTAGGACTTTTTCAATATAAGTTGCATAATGGAGTATGATATTATTGGATAAAGTCTCGATCAGCAAGTTGAAGCAAAATTTTATTTTTCCAACATCTTTTGTCTCAACTTCTCTACTTAAGTAATCAACTTCATTTGAAAGCTTTATTGGGAATCTACTTAATCATGCACATCGAAAATAGAGCAATTTTCTATTTCCAAACAATGATCTACATTGTGTTTAGATAGAAACTGTGTTTAGAATAATACATTTAATGAATTCTGAAATATTCTTTGCTGATTCTCGAACTTGAATGATCACGATCTGCAATCCAAGCTGTCCAATTGTCCAGCCTCCAATAGTGATCCACACAGAGAACAAAAATGACGGTTAGTGTTTTCTTTTCTTGTGTGCTAGCAAGAATGATGAAAACTCTCTTTCGTTTTCAAACCCCAGAAACCTATTAATATAAGTCCAAGCAGGTTTGGCCCGCTCTTAAACTAAGCCCGGTCCAATATTTAATTAATCAAATTAATTAAATCTGGTCCATGAATTAATTATTTCGGGCCTACTACTAAGCAATCCAATTAATTAATTATCCAACACTTGTCAATTAATTAATTGGTAAATCACCTTTTGTGTGTGACCCATTAGAT
>CAIGRL010246485.1:0-12454 GCA_903798325.1 Fraxinus xanthoxyloides
TTTATTAACACCCCCTTCTTGATTGATTCTTAGGAAAAGGCAATCTTGTTTTGACAGACATCACAGATACAAGTATCATTAGTAATTTTAGGGAGGTTTTCAACAAGATTATAGTCATACCTTTGCCTAAGTGAAGTATGACTAGCATGATCAAATTGTCTATCCCACAAAGAAGTCTCACTTTCTTCAGCTAAACATGCTTGAGTAGTGACATTTTTCCAATCTATAGGAAAGCTTCTATTTTTCATTTGAATTGTCATTAACTCCTTTCCATTTTTATCTAATATAGTGTAGACCGTTTCTTTAAACATCAAATCATGATTTTTCTCTAATAGTTTCCCTATACTTATTAGATTGTGATCTATCTTAGGCACATATAAAACATCATAAATATGTTTAATACCTGTTGAAGTCTTAACATCAATCATTCATATGCCTTTCACTTCCACAAATTCTCCATTTCCAACTTTAACTTTAGGTTTTTAGGCTTTATTCAGTTCCACGAAAATGCTGGAATCTGCAGTCATATGATGAGTGCAACCACTATACAATAGCCAGGTTTCAAGCTTGCTGCAAGCCTGATAGCAGAGAACAAATGCTCTTCAAGTAGTTCATCCTGATTTTCTGCCATTTTTGGCTGATGCTGTGGTTGTTTCTCCCTTTTATTTTTGCACACTTTCTCAACATGACCAAATTGTTTGCAGCTTCTACACTGAACTCCAGGCCTACACCAACACCATTTAGGAGAATGACCATTTCTTTTACAATGAAAACAATGTGCAAACTTATCCTCTTTGTTTCCAGTTCTACTGGCTTTAGGTTCTTACTTTTCAGCCTGAGGTTTCTTCACACCAAAGCTCGTTTGAGATTTGTATTTTCCTTTAGCAAACAAGGTTCATTCTGTTTGTTCCTCCTGCCTTATCAGCCTTATTTGTTCAGTTGTCTGCACTGCATTCACCAATTCAGCTAAGGTTATAGATGACAAGTCTCTAGAATCCTCCAATGGTGATATTTTAGCTTCAAACTTTTCAGGTACGCTTATTAAAACCTTCTCCACCACTCTTTTCTTTGGTAAGTTATCTCCCAGAAGTCTGATTTTATTTACAATCTTCATCATCCTATCTGAAAAATCCTTCACAGCATCGGTGCTTTTGTCTAGTTCATTCATTCATTGTACTTGCATCTGCCTAGTTCGTTCATTGCCTTGATATTCTTCTTTCAGAATATCCCAGGCCTCCTTTGCAGTCTCACAAGTCATGAGTCTCGTGAAGATAGCATATGAAACGGCTGACTGAATACAAGAGAGTGCCCTGAACTTTTTTGCTATATCTTCATTATGCTCTTAATCTGAGCCACTGTTAGATTTACTCTTAAAGGAGGATGCTCAACTCCAGTATCATTTATCTCCTACAAATCATAAGCTTTGAGATAAGCCTTCATCTTTGCAGCCCAAAAGTTTTAGTTTTCTCCGGTGAAGGTAGAGGGCAATGGTGTAGAAAAACTAGTTGAAGCCATCTTCTTTCCTGTCAACTGAATGTAACTTTGCTGATGGTTTCTTTTGTCTACTTCTCGTGTTCTTCTTCTCTTCTCGCCGTCCCCTTTCTGTGATCAGTATAGCTCCGATACCATGAAAGATTATTGATTCAAAGAGAGGAACTTACCGGATTCACACAAAACTTACCAGTTTTAACACTAACTTACGGTTTTATGCAAGCTTATCGGATTTGCATAACACTTACCATATTTACTTAAAGATCACCGAATTTTATATATCCTTGCCGATTTTTGAAGAGAAAGCCCTCTGTTTTTAAGAAGAAGAAATGGAGAAAAGAACCACACTTATACTTCGTTTCTTGCCGAATATATAATCTTACAAAACACATGATTTTCAACAACTTTCTACCTACTCCAATCTATCAAGTTGTCAACCAAAATACAAGACCATACTTAGATAACTTACAAAGTAAAAACTACCAACTATTTGTACTTAAATCACATGACTTAAGATACAAAATTCAGCAACTATTTTTGACTCCAAAAAACGTGAGCCAAAGTGACAAATCAATTTCAACAAGTCCTTTGAAACCAATGAATCCTGGATCTGATTTCCTCACCTAATGTTATGGAGGGTCCCCATATGCCAAGAAATTCTGATAGAAGCAGAAGGGCACCAACCTACCCGCAAGATTTCATTTGCCAACAAGCATCTTCACTCACTCATTCTCAAGAGTCCAACAAGAAGAAAGGTATTGCAGCTTCAGGTAAACCGTTTCCTCTATGTGCAACACTTTCACATCACAGAATATATTAAAACACAAAGTCCTTGCCTCATCTATACTAGCACAATCAGAACTTGCTACTTACCAAGAAACTATCAAAAATCATGTGTGGTGTGAAGCTATGCACCTTGAATTAAACCAGACCTGGACTAGGACAGATTTGCCACTTGAAAAGGAACCTATAGGATGTAGATGGGTTTATGAAGTGAAGTTCAATGCTGATGGAACAATTGAAAGGTATAAGGTAAGGTTGGTGGCAAAGGGATACACTCAACTGGAGGGAGTCGACTACCATGAGACATTCTCACCTGTGGCAAAACTAGTGATGGTGAGGACATTGCTTGCAGTGGCAGCACTAAGGAATTGGTACTTACATCAGTTTGACGTGAATAATGCATTTTTACTTGGGGACTTGGAGGAAGAGGTCTATATGAAGATGCCTCCTAGTTATTGTGTTGATGAGGGCTCAAAAGTTAACTTAATAAAAGAATGTATGGTGTAAGGCATGCGTCTAGATAATGGTACTTGAAGTTGTCAGCCTTCATCATCAATCAGGGATTCCACCAATCCAAAGCTGATTATAGCCTATTCACAAAGAGCTCGGTGACTCTTTTACAGCCATATTATTTTATGTAGATGACGTAATAATGGCTAAAAATGATGAGCTGGTTATCAACTTACTTAAGGTTACACTTGATGATAAGTTCAAAATCAAAGATTTGGGAAACTTGAAGTATTTTCTTGGAATAGAGGTGGCTTGATCAGCAAAGAGAATTCAAATTTTCCAGAGAAAGTATGCATTTGACATCTTAGCAGACACACGAACCATTGGGGCCACTCAAGCCAAAATACCACTAGATCAAAACACCAAAATATCTAAAGATGATGGAGAGATTCTTGCTGATCCTGCATCATACAGAAAGTTGGTAGGGAGGCTACTTTTCTTAGCCATTACCAGGCGTGATATATCCTATTCAGTGAATTTGTTGAGCCAATATATGCAGGCACCTAGAGTACCACATATGAATGCTGTACATAAGGTGCTTATGTATGTCAAAAGATCACCAGGCCAAGGACAGTTGTTTCCTTCATCTTCTAATTTACAAGTTGAGGCATATAGTGATTCAGATTGGGGGGGATGTCCAGATTCTAGAAGATCAGTAACTGGGTATTGTGTGTTCATTGGTTCATCTATGGTATCTTGGAAGTCAAAGAAACAAAGCACAGTCTCAAGGTCTTCGGCACAAGCAGAGTACATGTCTATGGCTGCTGTTTGCTGTAAATTAACGTGGCTGAAATATGTGCTTGATGATCTGCAGGTGCTTCATTCACAGCCGGCAGAATTGTTCTGTGATAATCGAGCAAATTTACACATAGCTGCTAATCCAGTATTTCACGAAAGAACAAAGCACATTGAGTTAGATTGCCATTTGGTGCATGAAAAGCTACATGAAGGAAGCATTGTTACGAAGCATGTTAGGACTGGTGAGCAAGTAGCTGACATACTAAGCCTCTCACATCTAATGTTTTCTATTCTCATTTGATCAAGATGGGAGTAGAAGACATCTACTCTCCACCTTGAGGGGGGCTATTGAAATTCAGAGTTACACTTAAGTCACACTTGGTCACAAGCTGAAGATTGCAAGCAAGAACAATCGAGAAGAACCTAGAAGATGCATCAGCAGAAAATGCACTGCAGGGAACAGACGCACATGCTGGAAAGGAGTAGATTCCAATTCAGTTATTGTTAGTTGTGTATGATTAGTTTGCCAATAGTTTCTTGACACTTGTATAGAGTTGTTAGAATTTGTTGTATATATATTTGTGATTGAATCTTCATAAAGAAGAGTGAATTGAATGAATGAAATCATTATTCAACATTTCCTNAAATCATTATTCAACATTTCCTTTTCTTCTTCTTAATTCGTGTTTCTGGTTAGCTGGTTTAGCAAACTGATCATTTCCATTCCTCTATTTATTGTCCCTTTTCTTATACTTACTGCTGAAAGTGCTATATAGGGTGTTACTAGGGGATCTTATCTTTTGTTATTTTGTTCATACTGCAACTTTTGTTGCATAGCCTTTTCAATGGATTGTTCTATCACAAGCTCACAGTACTAGAGTAATGAAATTAATCGATCTGAAAAATTATATTTCTGAGAATAATAATTTCACGTCTGTCTCTCCGATAATGTAGATAAGATTTTTGAGATTGGTTCGACTGGAATTAGTAGGTTGGGAGGTCACAGTTGAAGGAGGTTCCACTGTAAATTGGTTTGCAACCGAGCATGGGCGAATGCCCTTCAGCAGCTGGTTTTGGTGGCAATGGAATTTCGAGTTTTTCTTTCACAGTTTTTCCAGTAAATCAATTTAGCTCACTTATTTGTGTTCTTATGAGTTCCCAGGTTTTGCAAATTATCTAGCTTTTGTTATAATCTGGTGATCGAAATGGAATCACCACATTCACTTAGGCTCTTAGTCTTGTGCCTGTAATATGATTTCACTTGGCTTATTGCAATTTTATGCTCTCTTTTTTCTTCTTTTACTTGTTCAGCCCTTCACATCTAGTTAAGGGGGTATAACAATCGTTTCTTTATTTAGGTCTATAGAAACAGTAGCAATTCGTTTATGTGAATTAGTAATTTTAGCTTTGGTTGATTACAACAAAAATATCTCAGTATTTTGTGATGACAGGTTATTGAACTTTTTTTCATTTTGCTTTTGAATCAATCTTCGGCATTCCTATGTACTCTCACATCTATTCGACGTGATAGTTTTTGGAGTACAATGGAAATTACCTTAATTGCGTTCATGATTATACTTTGGATAGTTCAAAACGGTTATGAACAGGTTCTTTAGTTCCTATCATTTCAGACACTGAACTTTGGCCATTGATATTATGATATTGTGGAGAATTCTCAGTCTGTGAAATATATATGAACAGGTTCTTTAGTTCCTATCATTTCACACTGAACTTCTGATAAAAAAAATTCGTTTGGCAGGGAAATCGACGATTTATGAAGAATGATCTCAGTAAAGTGGGTGCCTAGTCTTCGGTGCTCGTTACAAGCACACATTTTAGTACAGTGACACGTTTGAAACGTTAAATTAAACAAGTTTCTTAATTAAGTCTTCCAATTCAACATATCAAACATGTTCTTCGCATTACCTATAGATTGGATCTATTCTCGCAATTCTAGTATCCATCAAACCATCTCCGTGCAGGCTGAATAACAAAATTTGAGCGGCCACAGTAAAAATGAGGGTAGGAAAAACGGTGTTTCTTCTTTGCAACCATTCTTCTTGTGATGATCATCTAACAGCCCATTCATTATCCAGTAGACAAAGTTACACCGAGACTGTAATCAAGCCAAGGCTTGTGCACTGTTAGCAAAGCTGCAAGCCTGCTTAAATACCTTACACTCACCATGCCTAATCTACTAAAAGAGGGCTTGCAGCAAGCAAAGCAAGCTTTCCCCCTTCGTTTGTTGTGGACTGTGCCTCACCGCAGGCACTGAATGCTCAGAGTCATCTCCAAGGATAGAGTAATTTGAGATGATATCACTACGCACAGCAGAAAACCAGTTACCTTCCTGACCAAGACGATAAATCACACTCACTGCATCTGAACTATTCGAGATTCTTACTGGAGACAACACTGGACAGTTTCAGCAACGAGTGATTCACATTAGTTGCATTCTGTACTTTGTAAGCAGCGGGATGTTTATGATTTTAGGACATTCAATCATGGTCCCTTACCATTGAAATGATTTGTTGGGATGCTGAAGATGATCTTGAAGATTTGATTTTATTTGGAAGAAAACGCTTATCTAACCACTTCACTTAGAAAGCATGCAATACATTGCATTTCGTTTGGTACATAGAATACAGCTAAGTTCACGGAAATTTTGCCTGTTGAACAGGCGAACTTATATATTCAAACTGCAGAAACGCTGATTATGCTGCTTGTCCTCTGCTGGGCCTATAAGTCTTTAACTATATATATCCACCCTACCCCTACCCCTATACTTATCTTCCTCTCGTTATTCACCATCACTAGCCATACATACAAACAGGAACCGTTGCATTTTCGTTTCTCAATCTTACGCCATAGTTCTTCAACCATTCTTTGAGAAAATCAAATCCTTGAATGGATGGTCCAATGATCTGTTATAACATGTTTTGATAACTAGGCTGTCCGCTACACCATTTCTCTACTACTTTGAACTTCTTGTGCTGCTATGGGAATTGTTGAGAGGAAAACAGGTTTCTTCCCCACCAGTGCTCCACAAGAAATTGGCATATCTAGAAGCATAATAAGAATTCTCAGGTTCGGCAGCCAATGCTTGAAGAAATCTTTCTTCAGCTCCCCAGAAGTCCCTCCTTACTGTCCATAAAAAGTTGGCATACTGGCTCAGGGACTCTGGATCTGGTGGCAATGCTTGAACTGTCCGCTTGTAGCACTCCTCGGCCCTGTTAAAATCAGTATAAAGTTAAATGTAAATTGAGGGCAAACAAAAATCAGGTCCAAATAAATTATGTAAAGCAAAATCACCTACAATAAATAGCAGCATATACTATACTTAGTATACTAAATTGACAATATGTGTTTTAATATAACATATGCATCTCAACTCTATTGGAACGCTAGAGTGGTTATTCTAAAATCAGCTTTATACATTTTACGAGTAAAGAAAGACATAGAAGCCTAATGACATCAATCAAAATAGAGCATGCATGCAGATTTGACTAATTACCTTGCATAATCACGTGCAACAAGGTGCAAGAATTGAGCATAGTTGCAAAGTAAAAGTGGATTATTTGGCTCCCGAGACAAGTGCATCTGGTAAAAAAAATCAGTCCTAAGATAGTCCTCGTATTCATCAGATTCGAGCTCCACAAACACCGGGGAAACAAAATGTTGCACCATGTCGTGATCAAGAACCTCATCCTTCAAACTCGATTGCATATTTGTAGCATCATCTACCATGGAATCCCACAAGTTCACCTCTTCCGCACTTCTCAAATCATGCTCACTGCTCCCTGGTGAATTGCCAATTTCCATGTTTCCACCAATGTTTCCTACATCTCTATCTTCCTTAACCAAAATTGTGTCCATTGATGATTCAATTTGTGGATAATGTTCAGTTCGTTTTTCTTCAATTAATAATCCACAGGATGCATCAAAAGAAACATTATGGGACGCAGAGCAGACACTAAAATTTGCTAAAAGGACCATTACATAGATCATCAAAGATGGAGTTCTTGACAACACTTGTCGAAACAGCCATACAAATGATGGATACATTTCTTTCTGGACCTTACCCTTAATCATCTCTAAATCTTCAAGGCATAACTCTTCTCTATTCCGTAATGCATAGCTCTGTAACTCGACTATGATGCTTACCATTGAAGCAAAGGCCTTTTTCACTGCCGACTCTCCAGGATCAATAAAGACCTCATCCTGTCGCAATTTCTTTTTTATCATCCTCAAGGATACGGGAAGATCAAAACTCTTTGCCTTGTGTTCAATAATTGCCCGTATAACAGCCTCCCGTTCTGGCCAAACTGGTGGATCTGGCCTTATACCGAGCATCATAGGCTCCAAGAAATAAAATTGAGACGGGGAAAACGACTTTTCATCCATTCCATATCTATTATCAAAAGAGTTTCTTTCCAGTATTGTACAATGCTGCTTGTTTTCTTGATTTACTTCATTCTCTCCACCAAACCATACCCCGAATCCTTTACCTAATCTATCTTCGTGAAAAATTTCATCCAAATTAGACCAGCAAGATCGCGTAATGGTAATTGCATGATCTCTTGAGAGAGTCTTCTTGAAAATACGAGACTTGTTGGAAAATTGAATCCTTTCGCCTTTTTTGGTGGAAGAAGACGGGATAAAGAGGGATAATAGGACTGAAGAAGGAGTAAAGGCTTGAAGGACTTGGTGTGGAAATTCTACAACAGCGTTTAGCCTCATGGTTTGTCAAACACAGAGAAAGGCTAATCAGGCTAGTAATGAAAAAGAAATAGCAAAAGACCAATGGCTGAGCAAGAAGAAAGGTGGGTGGCTAAAAATAGGGAAAATTAGTAGAAGAAATAGTCAGAATTTGATAACAGAAACCCCGGGGAAAATGGATTCTTAAAATCCCCGAAAAAGAAGAAAAGAAAACACAGTGGTTCTTGTTGAAGCTAACACAAACACCACAAAATGGCTTCTTCTTGTTTTATTTTCTCATTCTCTTTCATACAATAAATATTCCAAGTTCTAACACAATAATCAAATTCTTGTTCAACTAAACAGAACTTTTTATCAAATAAATGTTAAATTTTAAACAAACCCAACTGTTGCTTGTCTATGTCTTGATCAAATTGATGATTATCCATAATCAAGCCCTTTAGCCCCAAAACAACATAAAACCGAAAACCAGGGAAATTACAAGAGATCCTTCAACGTACCAGAGAGTCTCCTCCTCAAGGCAGAGAGTCTGTAAAATTGCAGATTTTAGCTTATTTCTTAGAATGTTTTGTACTTCTGTTGATGATGTCTTCAAGAAAGAAAATAATATTTTATTTTTTAGAGAGAGGAGAGAGAGAGAATAGAAGATAATTATGAGAACATGACGAGTTGCATGCACTTTTAGTACCATTATCGTATCGTACGATAAGTTACAGAAGATACCAAAACACGTGTACGTCAAACAGACCCAAATGGATCAAGATCTTTTCTTTCTTCTAGAATGTAGATATCCAATTAAAATTTTATAAATAAAATAAGGGGGCCGTTCACTTGTTCTTGCTTTGTAATTGTGTTTCTTTTGATTATGCCTTTGTATGGGCTCCATATTAATGTATTAGTGGGAAACATATATTTTAAAATGCTGATATTTTTTAAGAATGTGTGATGAAAAATAAAGCAATTTTTTTAAATTTATACTAATACTATTTTGTTCGAAATTATATGATTAGAAATAAAAAGATAAAAATACATTTTATATAAAATGGAGGTCAAACAAGGGTTAAATATATTTACATTTTAATAAAATTGCATAAAAGATTCATAACTTTTACACATTTATGTCTCAATTTTTTTCGATTGTATTACATGTATATTATCACTTAATGATTTGTTTACAAATGGATGATGTTATAAGATTTGATCGATTCAAAATCTGATCAATCAAATAAAAAAAAAATCCCCGCTCTTTTGACATCTCATCATTTGTAAAAGATTATGTATATGGGATGTACCATAAGTATTCTCCAACTTTTTTTATCACGTTCTTATTCTTAAATTAACATAAATTGTTCCTAATTATGATTTTTCTCCAAAATTTTCTTTAAAATAGAGTAAAAAGACTCATTTACCCTTTGAATAAGCAAAACAAATAATACTGTAAAAATACGATTAAATATTTAACTCATTTTAAAGCATGATAATAATATTTTTGGACAAAAATCATTATTAAGGACAAGAATTTTTTTATTAATGAAATGTTCAAAATAAGAATACGATGAAAAAAAAGTTAAGGATATAATTATGATATTGTTGTGAAAAGAGATAAAAAGAAAAGAGAGAATAAAAGTTAATAAACTTGTATATATTATAATGAGAACAAAAGCTCTATATTTATAGGGAATGAATAAAGATACATATGGTAATAATTTTCAAGGTTGTAGGAATACAATTCTTACTCACCAATAAACTTACCATTTACAACACCCCATTTCAATGACACATTACAAAATATATGTATCGCTAAAACTTTGTTTGATAAAAATTCAATGGGATAAAAAAATCAAACAAAGGAAAAACAGAACGTTATTTTGGAGTATTAAAAATAAATACTGGCTCATTAAAACCTTACTAGAAAAATTTAGTGGGATAAAATTTAAGCGAGGGAAAAAGAGTACAGCTACTCCCCTGATGTTAATCACTCTTTGAGTCGACTCATTTCAATCTTGTGAACCAATTTCTTGAATGTAGATGTTGACAATACTTTTGCAAATAAATCAGCCACATTGTCACTTGAACAAATATTTTGAATATTGATGTCACCATTTTTCTGAAACTCGTGTATGAAAGAATCTTTGAGAAATATGTTTCGTCCTATAACTTTCGATATAACCTCATTTGAGTTGTGTAATACAAGCAGTATATCTTCATACAAAATTGTTGGACTATCTTTTATTGAAATTAATCCGCATGGTGATTGGATATGATGGATCATGTTCCTCAACTATACACATTCTCGACATACTTCATGGATTGCAATAATTTCAGAATGATTTGAGAATGTTGATGTCAATGAATGTTTCACAGATCTCCATGATATATATGTTCCTCCAGGTGTAAACACTTTTCCTATTTATGATTTAACTTTATGTGGGTCAGAGAGATAACTCGCATCTGCATATCCCACTAAAGCAGATCTCGACTTTTGAGAATAAAATAATCTCAAATCAATAGTACTCTTTTGGTAACGAAAAATATGTTTAACATCATTCAATGTCTTTGTGTTGGTGTGGAGCTATATCCTACAAGGAGATTCACACAAAAAATGATAGCGGGTCGAGTACAATTTGTAAGAGAAGTCAATGCTCCATTACACTAAGATATGGTATTTCAGGACCAAAAATCTTTTCTCCACCTTCAAGTGGACGAAAAAGATCATTTTTTACATTAAGTGATCGAACAACCATAAGTGACGTCAATGAATGTGCATTATCCATATAAAATCGTTTTAAAACATTTTCTATATATATAGATTGATGAACAAATAATCTTTCTGAGAAATGTTCAATCTGCAACGCGAGACAGAATTTGATTTTTCCCAAATCTTTCATCTCAAATTCATTTTTCAAATAATTTATAGTTTTGTTGAGCTCTTCAGAAGTTCTAATTAAACTTAAACCATCAACATAAATTACCACAATTACAAATTCAATATTTATTTTCTTTATGAAAATACATGGGTAGACATCGTCATTTTTATAGACTTCCTTCAACAAATATTCGTTAAGGCAATTATACCACATGCGCCCAGACAATCCATATAATGATCTTTACAATTTAATTGAGAACATATTTCTCGGGCATGTATCATTTGTTTTTCGCACTTTAAGTCCTTCGGAGACTTTTATATATATGTTACTATCAAGTAAGTCATACAAATAGGCACTCACTATATCCATAAAGAGCATATCGAGCATTTGTGACACAGTCAAACAAATTAAGAATCTAAAAATGATGATGTCCATTACAGGAGAATATGTTTTCCCATAATCAATTTTTGATCTTTGTGACAAACCTTGATCTACGAGTCGAGCTTTATATCTTGTAATTTTATTATTTTCATTTCTCTTTCGTACATAAACTCATTTGTATCCATTCGGGATAACATTTTCAGGTGTTCAAATTACATGTCCAATCATTTTCCGCTTCTCTAAGGAATTCAATTCCGCATGTATGACTTCTTTTCATTTTGGTCAATCATTTCTATTTTGACAGTCTTTAGTGGTTCATGGTCCTCATTTTACACAATATCAAGAGACACGTTAAATGTGTAAATATTGATATAACAATATTATTTCGCTCCCATAATTTATAAGATAACATATAATTTATTAAAATTTCATTAATTTCGGATACTTGTGATTCTTCAAGAACCATATTTTCAATATTTGATTAATTAATTTTCTCTAATATTACTTTTTCTGAAGTTTTTGGTCGGTTTTTCTTTTGTACTTTTCTTTTTCGAGGTATCGAGTCTTTTGAACCAACTGGTCGACCACGTTTTTGACGTATTTGAGATTCATTTGCTATAACAAATTGTCATGCAAGGACATCAATGTTTGCTAGAATATTTTCTAGTGGTTTATATGATTTTGTCGCTTTTTTTGTGTCAAAAAATACATCTAGTAATTGATTCATAACTCTTTACAAATGAATGATTTTTTTCAACTTCTTGCTCACATTGATTACTGTGGGGATCAAAGTGAGATAAAGTTGTTTCATTCTAATAAATTTTACCTTATTTATCAGGATGTAGTTTTTCCTCTCCAAAATTAGGAAAATCATTTAATCAAAATGACAATATGCTAAATGTGCAGTAAATAAATTACATGTAAAGGTTCAATATACATAATAATAGATGGCGAATCAAAACCCA
>CAIGRL010246595.1:0-16446 GCA_903798325.1 Fraxinus xanthoxyloides
AAAAAAAAAAAAAAAACAGTTGATTTGATGGGTTTAAAAAACCGATAAAAATTATACTACACATTTTTTCGGTGGTTTTTGAAGCATCTAAAATCAGTGCCCAACAAAACATGGATTCTTCCAATCCCTCATAAATGGTGTTATTCAAAATCAATCAAAATCAAGCAGTCCTAAGTGATTTTCATCAATTTGGACCATGACAAGTGATAGAGCTGTGAATTTAAAATTAAATTAAAGTTCATTGATCCAGTTTATTGTTGTCAGTGACTCAAGTGAGACACATTAATGTTTAGTTTCTCAACTTAGATTTTGCTAACTATTTTAATGATCATAAATAATAAAAATAAAAATGCAAAGAACACATAAAATCAAAAAATGAGGCAACATAATTCCCTACAGTCCCCGTGGCAACTTGGATGCGCGGTTTAAGATTATTTATGGGACCAAGGGGGAAAGATGATGAAGATGCATCCAGTTGGAATTCACACATGTGGGCCCACCACTATTTAACTGGATCACTCGATTCTAGCCACGTGGAATTCTTAAAGCTGACGTCCCATTATCGTTATAACTAGAGGCGTTCAAAGACAGCAACATTTGAGGCTGTAGTGTCTGCTGTTGCCTGCAAATTCTTGATTGAGTGTTATTCTCTGTTGGGTTTTTGCTTTCATTTCCAAGGTTCTCTCTATCTCTCTCTATCTACACACAAATCTTGATGCATAGTATTTTCTATAAGTGGATTGGACTTTGGTGTATGTAATCATTTGTGTGGTTAGAAGAATAAATTAGTAAGTTTACTATTGGTTAATTATTTTTAAATGATTGGTTGACCCCGATAAAAATATTCTACTTTTTTTCAATATTATTATTTTGTTTTTTTCACTAGGCTGAATTGGATCCATGGATAATCCAATTCCTGGTTGGAGTATCGAGACAGAACTCCCTGTGTCTGATCAGAATAAGTCCCTCGGGTAAGACGTATTATCAAGATTTATCTAGTGTTGCATATCAAGTAAGCATATTAAGTCCAGGTTTCTATTGGAAAATAATTTGTTGGCTGACAATATAGGGTAGATCATGGGCTAGTTGAGCTGTTATGGCAAAATGGGCAGGTAGTTTTAAACAGCCAGACGCATCGAAAACCAGGCTATGGCACTGATGAGTCGAGACAACCTCGTAAACACGAAGAACCAACAATTAGAAGCCGTGGAAATCCAAGTGATTTGATTGAAGTTGATGAAACAGATTCATGGATTCATTGTCCTATTGATGAGTCCTTTGAAAAAGAGCTCCTATGGCAATTTGAAGGTAACAAGTTTTCGAGTCCAAATCCATTGCCTCCTCCAAGACTCGAAACCAGGTATCAATCGTCCAATCAGCATCAGAACTTGGGACAAAATACAGGTCGACTTAGAGGGCAGGGAGAGCATTCGATTATGACGGTGGGATCGAGTCATTGTGGCAGCAATCAAGTCGTAAATGACATTCGTCCGAGCCGGGCGGCAGCCGGCAAGAATTACTGTGGGAAATTAAGTCCACAGAGTGAGAGCATGGAAAGAGTGACACTTGAAACAGCTATTACAACATCTTCAGGTGGATCTGGTAGTAGTTTTGGGAAAACAACATGCAATCTGTCTACTGACAACAATTCCCACAAAAGAAAAATCAGAGATGGAGAAGATACAGAATGCCAAAGTGAGGTATTTACCTTTATCTGCCTTTTAAAATATACCTAATTATATTCTGCAGTTATTCCTCGAATGCAGATATGTATAAGATTTTAGGTGCACATGTGCTATTCTTCTTAGTCATAGTAAAAACGTGTTCTCGTGAGTCTAAACCACTATAAATCTTGGTTTTATTTTAATCTAGAATAATCTTTAACTTCTATTCCCCTTCCTTTTGGTTTGAGATTATAAGAATCTAATTTGTGGAGAAATAGATCTAGTAACCAAGATTGAATTTCATATTCGAATTATGCACAAAGTTTAATGTTAGCTACAAACTTCGGGCTTGAAATCGGCTAAAAAAATGAGAGATTGGTTTTTAGAATTGAGGGAAGATTGTTTCTCGAGGTGAAAACTTAATTACTATACAGGCTGTTGAATTGGAGTCTGCTGGTGGAAAAAAACCTGCTACTACTCGTAAGAGCCGCGCAGCTGAAGTGCATAACTTGTCGGAAAGGGTAAGAATCGACGATTTCGCCTACTGTTTTACTAAAAGAATCTCTATTAGTAATTTTCTTTTTCATTATTTACACAGAAAAGGAGGGACAGGATCAATGAGAAGATGAGAGCATTACAGGAGCTTATACCTCACTCCAACAAGGTAAACAAGATTTTAACTTCTTTTTCCTTTTTAGATCTTTCGTGATTTTAACTTATTTGCAGTCAGATAAAGCATCCATGTTAGATGAGGCAATTGAATACATGAAGTCACTGCAATTGCAAGTTCAGGTATGAAATAGTATCATACTTTCGGCGAAATTATTAAACTTAGGTTTAGCTTCGTCATTCTATCAGATTGCGTCACCTATCCTCTCCAAAAAATGACATAAATTACTTAGTTGACAACTGATTTTTCACTTAATAGCTACATGGAACCGTAGAAGTGAAATGGTAAAATGAAATCATCCCCCAAAATGACATAAATTATTTAGTTGACAATGGAACCCTAGATGTGAAAATTACGATAATGTCTTAAAAGGTGTTCGTTAACACTTCTATTCATGGCCTCTTGGTAAATTGCCATGATTGTGGAAATGTCCTTAATTCAGGAACCAAAAAGTCATGGAAAAAATTGAAATTCGAATCTAAATTAATTTTTGTGGTGTAGAAGTTCATTGACTAGAGATGAATTTAACCGTAAATCATTTACTTATTCTTACTGTAAGATAAGAGAAGTATATATTTATGTTAACAGATGATGTGGATGGGAAGTGGAATGGCACCAATGATATTTCCAGGTGTACAACAATATATGTCAAGAATGAGAATGGGAATGGGAATGGGGATTGTTCCTTCAATCCACAATGTCCCTATGCATTTACTGAGGATGCCAATGCAAGTTGATCAACAAATCAATATGCAAAATCAGGCTGCAATTCATCAAAACCCTGTGTTGAATCCAGTTAATTATCAAAGCCAAATGCAAAATTCAAAATTTCATGATCAATATGCCAATTACATGGCCTTCCATCAACTCCAAAATGCCTCCCAGGTATTTTCCTCTCCATATCCATTTGATTATAAGTCATCTAATTGACATTATTTCTTGTTTTCTAAGGTTACATAAAGACGAAAGAAAATTAGAAAAACAATTTGATTTATATTTAATCGTTCCCATGTAATCTATATGTTTAGTCAATCACGATTTAGGAAGTCGTGATAACTATTCATGACAATACTTTTGTGGAAATGTAAGTCATGAAAGGCTTTCATAACGATCCCCATAGCGTGAAACGAGTAAAATAGCATAATAAATCTTTTTTTAAAAAAATAAATTAGAGACACTTAAATAGTCATTTCTTGTTACTCTATTCGTTCATTACTAGATCTACTTGAAAATCTAAACAACTAAATTCTTATCTAGCTCCTGTTTAATTTAGCTAAAAATCAGATTTTCTTTTATTTTATTTTTGTAGATTTAGCCCTTATTTGGCCACATTATAGTGTGTTTTGGAATAATAATTTTTCAGTTAAACCACATGACAATCTAATGGATTACATAATACCACATGACAATCTACCATTTTTCAATTAAAAATACAGTCAACTTTTTTAATCCAATTTTTTTCCCCCACATTATATTATGTATACCCTTATGTACAATTTTGATGTACACGTACCGAAGTCCTTATAATTTTTATGGGGGCCCAAACAATGGTTTAATAAAAGTTTATGAAATGTGTGATGAAAAAAATTGATAGACGAAATGTAATATTAAAATCAATTGTTGATTTTGACTTATATTTTTATCAGCGTGTTTAGCTAACCTTGTTCCATCTAGTTGTATGCACCAAATATTAACTTAAATTCAGCAACAAATTTTATCCCACTCTTTTCGACATGTTCTACTTAAATTGCATTACTCTTATCTTATGAACAAATGCCCTTTTTAAATTTTTCATGTAGCGACCGAAAAGAAAAATGATTTAGGTCGGTATGTTCTTTTTCATCTCATGGTACATTAGATTTCACCCCACTCCAAAGGAATGAACGAAAGACAATGAAATCTAGACCTTTTGAGTTTGTTTGAGACTTATCTTTTGAAAAAATAGATTTTATAATAATGATTTTTTGAGAATGTATGATTAAAATGTAAAAAAAAAAAAAAGATTTAAAATTAAGTACAAAATCATTTTATTGAAAAAGTATGTAATTGAAAATGAATTTTCAAATATCGAGACTAGAACGGGGCTTTACTTGTCTCATTATATGCTACTTCTTTGCAGCCTATGAACATGTTCAACTTTGGGTCCCACACATCACAGCAGAATCACATGCAACCACCACCTACCAATGGCAATGGATCGGCCGGACAATTATAAGTGATGGAGCTAGAATTTTCACGTAGGAGGACACTAATGCTCCTAGTTGGTGGTAATGAATCATTCATCATATGAAATTTAAGCAGAAAAGAGGATATATTTCTTTTCTCAAAGTGCTCCAAGATTTCAGATGAAATTCTCATTTTTGAGCAATAATGTCATAAACAAAACTTAAATGTTTACCGTACTGACATTAAATTTTTTGATGTGATATGTCGTGGGAAAAATTGAATATGAATAAGACTAAAGAACAAGAAGTAATCATTCTTCTTAACAAGCCAAATGCTCAAAACTCATACTAAAATTCACTTCCAAGTTATATAGCTTGTTGTTCATAGACTGTTTTGTTAATAAAATAAATAGAAATGCATGCGTAGTAGAAAAATGTAATATTTGTGGATCCTATTTTTACTGTTTATAAATACTTGTCAAATATATGCTTAGATTACTAAAGAGAACCATATTTAAAGGCTTCATAGGTCTTCTCAAAACAAAACACCCAAAACTATATTGATTACTTAACTCTTGGGAATGAGAATAAATCGTATAGCGACTTGAGAGTGGGTAGAGTTATTGGAGAGTACTTGTCTAAAATTGTTTAAAAAGTTGCTAAAAAGTTGATGTCAAAATCAATAATTGGTATTAATCAGACATTTTACGGGATGCACAATTTTATTAAGTTTTTTAACCACTTATTTCATTATTTTTTTTAATCAAAATTTACTAAAACTTTTACCAAATGCCATGTCTAGCAACCTTTAGAAAACATTGAAAATAATGTGTCATATCTATAAATTGTGTGACTTGCGAGTGACGGAAGAGGTCCCATATTGTCTGACTCAGTATCGATTATTCAATTGGATTGAACTTATTTAATCAAGCAACTGTATATTGGGCTTGGGCTCAAGCTCGGCCCATTAGCCTCGCTTGGCCCATTTTCATTTCTCTCCTATATGTAAGTGAGTCCATTCACAATCAATGTAATATCAGTTAATACTAGCCAAATCCTCTCATTATCTCTTGCTCTCATATTATATCTCGTCTGACAATTGACTTGACCGTCGAAGTATAAACGATCATCGAACATTTTTCTTGATCGGTGGTCTTTACCTCCAACAATGTGTTCTAGTGTACATGAAATGTCTAAGTGGAGGAGAGGTGGTCGAGATTTTATTGGTGTAAAGATTGAGATCAACAATATGAATATGTGTTAATAATTAAGACAGTGATTTCTGAAATATTGGTATGTGATGCTACCAAAAATCGGACCTATTAAATTCCAGAGCTTGACAACTGAGAACGACCACGAACGAGATCTTCCGATACCTGAAACAAAGGCGTCGAGATCTGGTCTCGTCGCCTCTCCGATGCTTAAGTCAGAGAGAAAATATATGCTGAAGAATATGTGAAAATTTATTTGAATAATAATCATATGCCCCATATTTATAGAGATAGGTAATAGTTCACTCCTAATAGGACTCGACATCCTTATTTTTCGGGATGATTAATGTTGGAGTTAGTGTTGGATGAAAACTAGAAGTCTTACCTTACATATATTGTGTTTCAACATAGACTCCTTATAGTCCTAGAATTTCTTGAATAGTGGTAATTGGACAGGGTTAGAATTCTTACGGGCTAAGGACTATCAATGCTCGATCATAGAGTACCATGGGAAGTTGGCTAAGGTAAATGCCCGACCACACACCCTGAGGACAACCAATGTAATCTTGCACGTAGTCACGGGGTCAATCCTTGAGGTATCCCAAGGACTATCACGCCCCGAGAACATGGGTCCCATAATTGAGAATGGGGAGCCCTCATGATCGAGGTGCCCCATAATGACCACATCAGTATGCTTACTGAATCTACAAAAATCATATCTCAATGTAAGAAACATGGAATTGCGAATTGTTTCTCATAGGAAGTTAAATTGGTAAGGCTTTCCAATTATTTTATATTTGTGAGCCGCAACATTACGAAAAAAAATTAATCTACGAAATTTGCTAAAGAATCGAACATAACTTATAGTCATTGGTTCCACATCGACCATCAATGACAAATTAAAGATTAAAAGATCCCAAGCAAAGGCCATACAATTCAACTCATAGTTATTTCAAAATGGAAATCGATTTGCCATGTCTTACTATTAAGAATTATGTACCGAGCCTATATCCCTTGATTAGTAAATAAAGAAACGAGTATAATATGGTAATATAAAAATCAAATAAGAACACAAAAGTTACGTGATAAAAATATACCGCGAGTAGAAGATGACTATTTATTAATATCAATAATGGAGAATCGTGAATTATTATATAGAATATAAGGATTGATTTTTCAAGATATTTATTTGTATATATAGTGTAAAAGAGCCTAAAATGTGGTGAAGTTCGACTATAACTAAGTCTATACAATAATAGTGTTTGGAATAAAATATAATTCAGAAATTTGCCAAAAACGAAAGATGTTCGAAATTCAGATAAGACCGTAGCTCGAGCGACGATCACGTGGCTATCGCGCAGTGGCCGGCTACCTCATGGAAAGCTAGCGCCATGCTCCAGTTTAGGGCGCTCGAGCGAGAATTGAGCGCATGTTCGTTGTTTCCTTTTTCTTGCACGATTTCTTCTTCTCCTATTGCAATTTGGATTCTTTCATGTCTTCTCTAAGTCCAAAATAAATTCCAAACTCCTAACAAAACTCCCAAATTGAATTTCAAATAGAATTCATGAATAAACTTCAACTAGAATTTTCAAGTCGACTTCAAATTGAATTACCAAATAGTCTTCCAAATATAATTCGGATCACACTCTAATTCTAACCCTTACTTCCTATGTTTAATTCTCATACACATCGCAGTTTGGAAGTGAAGCATTTGTTGTAGGATAACCAAAAAGCTTGATCTATTTTCTATCAACCATGCACCCACTCACTCATCAAAATTCATTTTGCGTTCTCGTTATTTGTTTTCATATAATTATAATTTTTTCCCGCTCCTCCTGATTTGAGCATCATAGAGTGTAGACATTCGAGCAATCGGAAAACTCATTAGGTACTAAAATTATTTTTAAGGGTGCTTATAATGCAATCACTATTTTTACTTGTTACACCACATTTTAATTGTAGTTAAACTCTTCAATCTTTGCTCATTCTAGCAACTATTTTCTTAATTTTGTATGTCGAATTCTTATCTTCAACTTTCCATTAATTAATACGTCTCATTCTTGATAATGATTTATATGAAAAATATTTTATTTCCAGGCTTTAAAATGAAGGAAAAATATTTTTTGCACTTTTTATTTATTCATTTTTTTAAAATATGATGAAATAATAAGTTATCTTACATCATTTCAACGGACTTTTGAATATAAACTGCTATTAAATACAAAATGTGTTAACAAATGAAAAGTTTGAGGATAAGAATGATATAAAAAATTGTTAGATATATAAGTGATATAGTGGGCAAAGATTAAGAATCTTAAAGTGTAATTATAATGTGGTGCAAGAAATAAAAATAGTGGTATGAATATAATTATCATCATCTTCTTAAAGAAAGCCTTTATCTAGTGGTGGCAAACGGGCCGAGCGACTCATCGGCTTGTGGACGGCTTGGACTCGTCAAATGACGAGCTCGAGCACGAGCCGAGTGGCTCATGGGGGAGCCAACGATCTCGTCCAAAATCGAGGGTGTTTTTTCTTTTTTTTTTTTTTTTCAAAAAAGGCTTATATATAAAATACGACGAGGTCGCGAGCCAAAACTGCTCGGCTTGTTACTCTTGGGTGAGTTCAGCTCTATCCATTGCCACTTCTACCTTTATCTCATCATAGACAACTTTCTATAAATAAAAATTATGTGTATATATATATTACAAGGCTTATCCACCTTCTATTATTGATACCCCCACTATATAGACAGACAACCTTTTAAAGAGTAGTAAGTGCATGCATATATTCATTGATATTGTCTGTCCTATAAAAATGGGGTCCCTGCAATGCAAGTTGTGATTGAGACCAATGGTGATCGAGTACTGAGGAGAAAAGTCTAAATGGGATCCACAGAGATTTAAGATAAATGGATAACATGCACGTTTGTTGGGGTGAACGAATAATTGAAGTAACGGGTTAAATATCCCATATATTCCGGAACTTCTACTGATGTTCATGAATTTAAATTAAATCCGTTCCATTATTTGGAAACTCATGTTCTTCAACTTTAAATTATTTGAACTTTCAAATTTGATTTCCTTTCATCCCTCGAGTCATCGAAGCTTTACTCATGTTCTTCAGTTTTAAATTGCTCCGTTCAATTGACTTAACGTCTCATTAACTCCTATGGATGTAAAACCTTAAAAATTTAACCGTAACTTCTCATTATTTTCGTGGTGTTACCTAATTTATATCAACCCTAAACAAACAAGAAAAAGTGACCACAACAAAGTAACTGATCTAATTACTGTGTCCACTGTCTATTTGTCACATTTGTTGGCATTGAGACAAATTTCATGATTTGTCCACAAGATCCTTATTCAATAAAATATCACGGAAAGAGAAAAAAAAATATAAAATAGAGGAAACAAAGAATATAACAATTTTTATATGAAAAACTCCAAGCCGAAGAAAATACAATGGGTTGTCAAAGATAGAAATATTCTATTATATGAAAATTTGTTACGATCATATAGAATCTTTCACGAACCCCCAACAAACCTCGAAATTTCTAATACAAGGTGAAACTTGTCTGAAAAATGCTATAAATTATCTATTGAGACTAGATATTTTAAAACACATATAAAAAAATACGACACTAAATGTGATTTGTCAGATCCATATTATAAAGTGTTTGAAAAGTATCGATATTCGACCCAACAAGTAAGCATCCCTAGTAAAAAAATTCTTATTTCATAGCCTGCTGGACTCAATTTCTAGTTCCGTCCTTATCTACAAGTAGGCAAGGTTCTATCAACTATGTGGGGGTAATGTTTCTCTTGGAGCAGTGTTGATCACACACAGTGAAAGGGCAGAAAGATCAGATTCCAAGCCAACATCATAATACTGCAGCTGGGCATGCATTAATTCACAAAGCTGATCATGACTCGTCAGAACCTACACACAACAATTACTTGTAACTTGTCTCAATTGGATAAATTCAATTCCAAATTGGGTAACTAAAATTTAATTAATTTTCAAATTACTTAGGTGGTAGTCATACCACTACACCATATCAGAAAAATGTTAACAAATAATATTTATTTTAACCTTTTAAATCTAAATACATTATCATAAACCTTGTTTTATCATGGTGTTGTCTAATCATCTTAAAAATAAATTTTGTGAAATCAGTACCTTCAAAAAATAATAAATAAATAAATAAAAACTGGCACCATAAGTAACATTTATATTAATTAATTTGTTCTGAAATGCAAAAAGAGGTGGAATTATTCATATATTGGAACACTTTAAAAAAATTAGTGTGCTTAACTACGGACCTGTCTTGTGCATAGGGGTAGAGAAATGTCGTGCTCGCCTTGATCTTGAATGAGTTTTGTTTCTTGTTGAGATCCCGTATTCTTAACCTCTGCAGAAAATAATACAGAAAAAAAATTAATGGAAAAAGAAGAAAAATTAGTGAAAAATAAATAAATGCATAATGGGGAGTTCCTTGATAAAGGGAGAACCACGACATGTTTGAGGTTTGTTCATCACGTATTTTGTGGGCTGTGACGTATAATAGAAAGACCTAGTCTTCAGCCCCAAAGAGAATGTGATTCCAATATGCATTTTAATGTATTACCAAGAAATACTTAAGTTAGAGGTTAGAAAATAAGTCTAGGGTATAACTAGTAACGTAATTCGTCCTATAGAGCTGTTATATATCTCTAATAGAAATATTGTATTCAATGCTCTAAGTTACTCGTTGGTTGTACGATCCATTTGTCAATATGATGATTGATGATATCAAGTTAAGCATATTATGTGTGAGCGCAAAATGTTGGAAATGGATGGGTTGGCCATGTAGGTAGAAACAACTCAAAAAGGTTAAATGGATTGGTGGGATTAATAATTGTTTGAATTGTACCATGACTGCCCACCACCTATACCCGACTATAAGATCGTCTAGATGTTTAAGTGTATGCTATATTAAGAGTTAGAGATTCGAATTTTTACCTAAATTGGATGATGAATTCTAGAATTAGATCTAAATTACGAACTTTCACCCTTTTGGATCACGAGCTTTCAGTCTTTTAACTGTAAGAACTTGATGCTTTAAATCTCCAAGTCATGTATGGTATTCTCCAAAGTTAAGAATGCGCCGGTGTGGGTGCACCTTCTTTTAATTAAATCAAGAGCACCTTCTTTTAATTAAATCAACAAACTAATTTTTGGATTGGGCACCAACAAAATATTATTCTCACTTTTTTTCTCTTTCTAAATTTGAACACTTGGAATTATGTATTATTATTGTTTTAGGATTTTTATGTCCATCAAATCTCAATTTATAGAGATGAAAAAATGTTTCAATCCATGTAGAATAATAATTTAAATATCAAATAGGAGTCTTAATTAAATTTTAAGTAGGAGTTTTACTTAAAATCCAAATCCAATTAGTCTACATTTAATTACATGTGTAGTCCTAGAACTTCAATTACAAAATACTTAACTTTACAACTTTTATAGTAATTACAAATAAGTACAAAACTTTATTGTAATTACAATTAAGTTAAAAAGTATTATAATTGCCGTCATCAAGTTCAATTACTTTATAAAGCTACCCAATGACCTAATTGAACATATATTTTCCAGGTTCCAATAATTAGATTCTGTCTAGTCAACCTTAGTCCACCCAATCTAATTATTAGTTTTTGCTTTTTCCACTAAATATAAAAGAGAAAACTCTTGAAATATATAAGATCACAAAAGTCAATAAATCTGCAATACTTTCCTATGACATATTGTATACGTATTTTATCCACATCCGAGATTCGAGAATTAGGTAACAGCATAAAAGACCGTTTTGTCACTCTAATTATTCTCACTAACTTAAGTATCATTTTCTTCAATGGTTCTGTGAACAAATCACAGATGTCAAAATTTAGCTGTCGTTAAACATTGAACTCAGATTTTAACCGTTCAACAAAAAATATTTAAGTAATCACTCTACCATTTTTTTAGGGCGACGGTTTCTGACACAAATTTATGTTCTATACCTCGCTAATTCTCAAGTTCCCAACTCATCGAGATATATGACCAATCAAATTGATCTCATCCGTTGATAAATCAAATGATTATTAAAATCATGAAAATATATACATAACTATGTCAAGGGATTTAGATGAAATACACAACGGTCAAGCGAAATTTAATTCTCCGCATGGTCATGCTATAGAATTAAAATCGACATGTGGTCCGTTCAATACACTCTAAGTGTACTAGTGTCACCTTTAACTATTTCTGTGATAAGCAAATCACAAATTTAAATAGTGAATTGAACAACACTACAACCTTCTGGTATAAAGTGCCACCCCTTTTACATAGGTAATGGACAAATTATTTATGATTAAAATATAAGTTGTGTCACATTGTACTTCTCAATGCAAATACCCAACTTATATTATCACAAGTGATCATATGCACTTTAATTCGCATGATAAATAATTAAATAAATACAATAAATGCTCATCATTGACCTAACCATGTCTAACAATGTCCTATTTCTTCTTTTTGAAACGCCATTTTGTTGGGGTGTACCTGGCGCACTTAGTTGAGAAACAATACCATTTTCTGTCAAGTAGTCCCTGAATTCTCCATAGAGATATTTGCCACCTTGATCTGATCAAAGCGTCTTAATACTCTTACCCAAATGTTTCTCGACCTCATCCAATACTTTTGTTAAAAGCATTTGACTTTCGAGCCATTAGGTAGATGTATCTGAATCTAGAGTAATCATCTGTAAAAGTGATAAAATACTCTTAGCACCCTCTCGCAAGTGTATTCATGGGCTCACACACATCGCAATGAATTAGTTCTAATACTTATTTGCCTCTATGTCCTTTTGCTAGAAATGATTTCTTGGTCATTTTACCTTCCAAACAAGAATCACAAACTAGCAATGGTTGTATATTAAGTTGTTAAGTGGACCATCTCTAACCAATCTTTGTATCCTATTAAGGTTAATATGCCCAAGTCTATGATGCCATAAATATGTATCACTAGTATGGTAAGACATTTGTTTATGGTTTGCTGAAGTAACATTTATTTCATTTGTAGCACAATTTAAAATGTAAAGACAATTAGTCAAATATCTAGCACAAATGGGAGCTTTATTCTTTAAAATATAAAGTGCATTATGCGCAGAATTTATAGAATACCCTTGTCCTGTTAAACAAGAAACATAAATCAAATTCCTCTTCATTCGTGGGACATAATAATAGTCTCTAAGAATTAAACGCCTACCACTACTAAAATGAAAGTAAACTACTCCTACTCTTGCTGGAACTATATCTCCTATGCCTCACCAAGTCTTCTGCTCTCCCGAAGCACCAACATAGACATACATCTATGATTAGTAGTTCCAGGGTCTACAACCTAGGAATTCGTAGAATCAGCCATCAAGTATGACTCAGCAATAAAAAACTCACCCACACCCTAGTTTTTAGCTTGTGCATCAAGGCAGTCCTTCTTCTAGTGCCCTTTGCGACCACGGTAGAAACACTTTCCTTTCGACGTTCCATTTAATTTGGGGTTTTGTTGTGGTTTGGCTTCTTGTTAGATCTCTTCCTCTTCTTTCCAACTCCACCTTTTGGCTTGGAACTAGAGGAGTTAGCAATTGCCACATGAGCATAGCCACCCTTGCCCTAGACTACTTTCCACATTTTGTAACTCAATCATCATCTCGGTTAATATTATATCCATCTTGTACAAGTGATAGTCCATAGTAAACTATGAAAACATATCACATAAAGAATTTAATACCATATCAACTTAAGTTTCCTGATCAATAGTTGCACCCAAATTCTCTGTCACGTTGAAGTGTGCAATCATAGTCAACATATGATCCTTCACAGGCGCTCCAAGTTTCATACAGATGTTCTACAATGTACAAATGACCTAAAAAGGCCCTCCTACTTTGATGTCCAAACATGCCCTTTAGGCTTTCTAGTATGTCATAAGAGGTCTCCTAACTATCAAGCTTTCTTTGTAACACGGTTGACATTGACGCCAAAATGTAACAACAAGCCATATTGTCAACTGCGATCTACTCATAATACGCAGTCCTCTTGTCCTTGTTCGTTATATCAGTAGGTTCTTCGGGATATTCCTCCTCGAGCACAAAATCAAAATTTTCAACAATAAGCATAAACATCAAATTACGTATCCAATTCACATAATTATCCCCGACAAGTGGTTTTGTTTTATAATAACAGAAAAGGCACTGAGAGACATTTTGCTAAAAATAACCTTTATTGCATATTAAAATTGAGCAGCGAATAACAATTTAGCATATGATACATGAATGCATATGTAGATCCATCTAACTACAATAATGCAACGATAACTTGATCCTTGTGATCTATTATGCCTCTTTATAGGAAAGATCACTGTATCAGCTGATCAAGCTGAGAGCCTCTCACTAGAGAAATTATATCTGACAACAAATGTTTATATTAAGCCTGGTATCGTTTTATTTGGTCACCAAAATTATAAACAAGTGCCTTTATATGAGGTTCATAGATAATTCCGATTTGAGTATATAACATTTGTTTCAATCTCTAAATACTTGAAAATAATTTCATCATCTATAGGATGATCACAAATTATATTCTATCTTGACGATCTTATCATAAAGAAATCCAATCAAGTAACTCGAACAACACGCCCCTCCTATGGTGAGTCCGTTGCAATACCAGGACGAGGCAAAGGTGTTACTTTGCTTATAGATTGACCAAAGGAGACCATGGGTTTTTATTTAAATAAACACCCTTTACCGCTTAATATTTTTAAAGCAATGGATTTTAATTTTGAATAATTACCAACTGTTGACATTAATCATATTAACATACACTTCAATTATCACGATTTTTTCTATCTAGAAAAAATTAACCTAAATTAAATTAATCAAGAAAAAATAAATATTCAATGATATGCATCATATCATATTCACAGTATTACGAGTGATGCCACAAATAATCTATATCTCATGATATCTAAAACCATAGAATTCAAAAAATAATTTAAATCATACATAAGCAATAAATTAGCAATTATTAACAATTATTTGTGGCAAAACCCAATATTTAATCTAAATCTTTAGACCAAAAATCTCCAAGGATCCAACAGTAGCAATCCAAACAGCAATAGGACTCCTCCACTGTAACTATAAAAAATAATTTTGAATTTGACTTATTCAGATTCGATTTGATTCGCAAATACGAATCTGAATCAAAAGTCAACCTGAATCGTGCGACACATAAAAAATTGCATGCATATCAAAATCTGTCTACACAACTAAATTTTTTTACTTTAATTTCTTGATCTTCATTATGTTTTCTACGTTGATAAATGTATTTTGTACACTTACCTATGTCATTAAAACAGAGTATTTCTTAGTGATTTGAATGAGTTATATCTTAATTTTGTATTAATTATATTTTTTAGGTTGAACTCAATGCAAATTGGTGGATTTGGAAGAAAGTAACGAAAAAGGCGCGAAAACGAAGGAAATCCAAAGTTTGGGGACCAAAGTGTAAACATGCAATAGTTAATTCGAAGCACAAAACAATGATTGATGATCATATAGGATCAATTGGATGCAATTAGAGGTCAAAGGAGTGAAACGTAGTAGAAGTATTTTCACAAATCAATTTATAGCCGAAAAAGTTATGCTCCAGATTTTTAGCCTCAATTTGAGACCCATTTTTCGGATCGTAAATGTTCGAATTGAAAAGATTTTGTACCTATATGAACTATAGCCCTTTGAATTACCCTTTCAACTCATTTTGAATCAACTTAATCGAATATCAGTAGAGAAAGTTATGTCTAAAATATCAAAATCTGTTCAGAGACTAACCTACGAGCACGCACAAGCCTTTTTCGCAAAAGAATGTTTAGTTTTCTGCCGCGATTCAAACTCTTTTGGAAATCAAATTGGACATGATTTTGATCTATTTTCTGGTGGAACGAGGATACACATTGAAAAAAACTCTTTTGCCTCTTCATACACAATAATTTCATCAAATCCATCAAGAACAAGTGGTCAATTGCTATATTTTGAAAGACGAGATCAATCCATAGGAAGGAATTAAATGTCGATTATATCAAGATTTTAAAGAATTCAACTTTGGGCTTAAAGATCAACTTCTTTTGATTTATTTCATGATCCGGTTGATATTTTTCTATTATTCTACTTGTAATTTATATATTAGCTTGCTAGGCTAGATCCGCTTTTGTATTGAATGAAGATGAATCCTATTTATTTATTTGTTTTAATTCAAGACTAGTAGTTTAGTTTATTTCTTGCGTTTCTTGATTAATTTTACATTCCCGCTGTATTATTTAATTGATTGGCCACCAATTAGATAATTAGTTGCTTATTGTAGTGTTGAGACACTCACAATTAGTTTAGAACACAACGAAATTAGCATATGTGCAATAGATGTCAGGAATAACATTTATCACATGTGCAATCATATATCATAGTGCATTCTAATCATTCGAATTCAGACTAGGAATAGATTTGGGTCATGGTTAGGATAGATATAATTTGTTTTGAAAAAAATTATATATCATAGATTTATCGATTGTCGAGAACGCATGAACGTGAACTAGATTACAAATCAAAAGTTAAAATAACAGTAATAGGCGGATTCGAGATCCAACACAATCATCCATAAATTGATAAAAGT
>CAIGRL010246626.1:0-14816 GCA_903798325.1 Fraxinus xanthoxyloides
AATAAAGTATGAAACTACTTATCAATTAAAAATAGAAAAAAAAATAGAATATAAAATCCATTGTCATTCTTATAATCTAATAATACAAAAAATAAATTAAATAAGGCAGTAAATAAAAATTTACATCAAAACTTAGTGCTTGTTTGACATCCATTAATTTATTTTATAGTTTGCTACATCAACTACACATTCATACAATAAAATGTTCTACATGTATACCAAATTTTTTTTTCTACTTTTTAACCACACATTCTCTTAAAATTACTATTCAAAACTCATTTTCCCCCAATTAATGAGTGTCAAACATGCATTCAAGATCAACTCATAAAAACAAAACATGGATAAACTATTAAACATGGAATAAATGATAAAATTGAAAATTAATCCTTAAGAATCAATACAAAATTATATACTTAAAATACACGCAGTATTTATAAGCTGATTATCGTCAGTAATGTTGAGGATCATAATTCTTGATGGTCGGCCACTTTGGAAACAACATGAAATTTGAGTTCTTATGAAATATTTAACTAAAAATCTATTTTCCTTTGCATTGAGTTGGATTAAAACTATGAATTTATAAATTGTTTATATTTGAATTTTGATTATCCATTAGATTTTTTCCAAAGGAAATAAAAAGCGTATGGAAAATAAAATTTTGAAGTGAGGTAGTTTTTGGGTCTAGTGTTCAAATATTTGGTGCATCCTGGTGCCATACACCAACAAAAAAAATTCAGAAGAATCGAATTTACTATTAATTCTCAAAGCAATACAAAAAATAAGACTAAAATAGATTTAAAACTAGCTTATTTAGCATAGGAATCGAAGCTGAACCAATAAAGAAGTTATCTTTAAGAGGGAGGCGTGTGAAGGCGATGGCTTCACTGCCAATAGAACGTAGCGGTGGCCTAGTATTAGTAGGATATTTTTGGGATTGAGATGAGATGCTGGAGATCGTGGAGCAAAGTTTAGACTGATAGTAGTATATACGTAAGAATAGGCAGCCATAATATGATTGTTTTTATTGGTGAAATGTTTAGAAAAATGGGGCGACCTTTGTTGATATCCGACATGCGACCTAATTAAGTCCATTTGGTATATGCACTTAGCTCATGCTAAATTAAGGTTGGACCTATAAGGTCAGCTCATCTTATGACCGTCGTGGTTTGATGAGACATAATGATTGTGGAATCCTTACACATTGTCAAAACATTCAATCAATTAATGATATTTGGAAGGACTTATGTCAGCATCCACCAATTCCACCAATCATATGTTGTAGCTTCATTCTCTAATCAGTTAATTAATTACTAGGATCCCATTTAAGGTGACTTCATGATGACCTGATGGAGCCGACCTCAACAACCAATCAGGATACGCCATTGGCGTACCATCCCAGTTCGGTACTGTATGTTGATCTGACAGCAACCAATCATGACTTAAATAATTGGCATAAGCTCCCAGCTCGGTACTTTTGTTGACAAGATAGGAATACGAAAGATATAGACCTATCATTTCCTATAAAAAGGAGGATGGCGTCCTTAGGGAAAATGAGAAGGGGAAGCTTAACAACTTCATATTTCAAATATCTCATTCAATAAAAACTCTTGTAGTTTGTAAGTAATTATCAATAAGGATCCTTATTTACACTTGAAGTTGACTTAAATTTTATTTATATAATTTCCGACGTCAACAATCTTCAAGGCCAATGTAATAAGGATAGATATATAAAAATTATGTGGATATATAATCCATATTTTGTAGGAATTAATCTAAATTTTAATCTAAACAACTATTTAACAACCATTAAAATGATATATATAAATGAGTTTTGTAGTAGTAATTTTTTGTTAGAATAATTTCAAAATATGGGCTTTCCATTTGATTGTAGATTTTATATTTCATAAAACCGGTTAGATGTACAACATAATGATACTATGGTTAAGCTTAATATATTGTGCGATCATTTGAACCCTTTTACACCTTAATATAGGGTTATATCCTATGTAATGTAGTAATTTAAGTATGTGAACCTGACAGATTTAAACCTTAATTAGGGTTGGAGTCATTAATGGGAGGGGTCAATAAGTTTCTATATAAGAGGTCATGTCCCATCTCCTCTCCATATGTTTTTATTGGCTTGCCCCATTGATGGTTGATACTTTCATGAGGAGCAGATAGACAAAGATCTGGCTTCTAATATTTATATTCAAGATGTCTTCCGCAAGTGTATCTCTTTGTTTATTAATTTAGAATTGTAATTCTTTTTTCTTAGCACGATTATTATTAAATATAAAAATTAGTCTTAGAGCTACATTTTAAGATCAGAATCATTCATACAAAAAAGAGGGTTAACACGACCTGTGTGTAGCAGTATTGGGCCAACAACAATAATGGTTCGGTATTGTTGCTACAATGACCTCTTATTGTATTCAGGCTTGCTACAGTTACAATCTTGATTTTTAATTCTTAAATTATTTATCTGAGCTTCCCTTTTGCCTCCTATCAATTACAGTCTTCATTTTTAATTCTTAAATTATTTGACTCAATTGTAGGAACCAACAAGCAATGAGTCTTTTAATAATTTTGTTGAAAAATGTTCTTATCGTTGCAAGATGTTGACGTCGTAAATTATATGAACAAAATTCGAGCCAACATGAGATGTAAGTAAGAACTTTATTAATAGTACTCTATAAATTACCAAAGCTAATTGTGAATATTTCATTTCCCTCTTATAAGAGATATTTGAAATATGAAGGGTTTGTTTTTTTTCTTCTTTTCGCTCAACGCTCCCTTCTTTCCTTTTATAGAGAAAGATTTATATGTTTACTTCATTTTCCTGTCTTATCAACTACAATACTGAGATAAGAAAGTACATTACTGGCACGTTTGGATTGGTTAATGAGCTTGGCCTGTTAGGTCATCATGAGTTAACCTTACATGTGGTCCCCAACAATTAATGGGTTACTTAGGCAATGAAGCTAAGGCATGTGATTGGTAGATTCTATGGGCGATGATGTAAGACTTTCTATATGTCACTTGACGATTGACTGTTTGTACAATGTGTAAGAAATCTTTAATCATTATGTCTCCTTAAACCTCGATAAACAACGTAACCCGAGCTGATCTCATATGTCTGAGCTCACATTAGCATAAGTTTAATGCATATAACAAACTGTACTTAACAACATTGAAGGTCGGATGCCAATAGTTATCCCCCATGTCAGTGCTTGCCTTGGTGACGGACTGAAGTTGAACATAATTGACACATTTTTCAATTTTACATAATCATTACAGTAATAAATGGCATGAACATGTGTCATTTTGTAACTTGCTAATGAGCTGTCATGCATATTTAGTTTCTTCCTCTGGAAGCTTCATCAAAACGGCGTCGTCCTAAAGTAATGAAAGCCAACCACCCATTTTTTCCCTCGATTTCACCATCTTACAGCCCAAATCGTGTCCATTAATATTCCCTTCCTTCAAATAAATTTTACACCCTCATTTTCTCATTTTCGTTTTTCCTTTTTGCACTTTCACTGCCCAAAAGGTTTCTTCATGTTTCTTATTTTATTTTTTGAGAGAGGTCTTCCATATTAAGGCATTCCCCTTAACAAAAATACCTTTTGTTTTCCTTTGTGTTGTGTTTTACCTTGATTGTTTATATGAGTTCAAACGAATTGAGGATACAACCATGGGGAAACCAACAGGAAGAAACAATATTTTCTTTGTCTTCTCCTTCCGTTAGCTCATCGTTTGCTAGCTCACACTGTTAAGAGGTTTTGACACTAATCCCCATTACTTCAGTTTACCTAAAGCATTTGGGTGCTTCTAAGAATATGGGACAAAATAGAGAAGGGGAAGGTGTAGATCTCAGGAAGGTAATGAAGGAAATCCCCATGAATAGGGGATTGATTCCTATAGGTCGGTGGTTACGGGAGACATGCTAGCTAGTTTGAAGGCTAAGTATAGTATTCCCAGTTCGGTAGAGTTAGTTATCATGACTGTATTCGACTGACCTAATAGTCCACCACCTGGATGTGTAGCTTGGAATTCAGTTATTCTCAATGCCAGTTTGAGACTACCTTTTTCCCAGAATAATTCGTCAATTTCTTTCTTCATGGAGAATAGCCCCAACCCAACTTTGCCCTAACAGTTGGAGAACTTTAATTGCTAATTAGGCTATCCCGAACTGAGTGTATTCCAATTTAACTCTTCTTTTTTACTTTCAAAGAGGACGGGAAGGATTCTGGCTGGTGGTATGCCAGTGTTAGGCCTAAGACGGGAGGTCCATTAGTGCTGGATACTCCTTCTTTGATAAAGAAATGGAAGGCAGAATTTTCTTATATATTAGGGAAGTGGCAGTTTCATCATGTCGAGGTAAATAGGGAGGACATTGTTCCTACCTTCTATCACTCGTTATGTAAGTGAACATCGCCTTCGATATCTTTTCTTACTTTTGTGTTAATTACATCTTCCTAACTAACTTAATCCATCCCCGTAGATTACAAGAAGGCTATCCTGAGCTCGGCACACAAAAACAACCCGACGCTATCAGAGCTCTTCCCAAGAAGCAATGATCCTGCAAGTTTGTGATTTCTGACACACTCATTTTAGGCAGGATTATTCCAGTCTTTACCACTGACGTCAGCATTAATTCGACCTACGACTTCAACCCCAACATGTTCTCGTAAGTATACTCCAAGTACTTTTACTAATCTTTACCTTTGACGTGGTACTGATATATATCAAAAAAAAACTTTGTTTCGGGCCAAGATCCAAATATGTTGGGGTACAAGGCAGCAAAAGCAGTTGCCAAAGGAAGAAAGATATCCCTGCCGAGGCTGTGGTCCAACCTGATGAGCCTAAGGTCGAGCCCAAAAAGCTTTTGAAATGGTGTCGATCTGAGGAGCTATCTAGACATTCTACTCCATTGGCTCCTCTTTTCGAAAATTCTACATCTTCGTTATCCCCATCAAGGGTTGCCATCAGTGCCTATCACCATTCCAATTACTACTATGGCTAGCTCCTCGTGGACGCAAGATAGGTGCCCAGATCTGTAGAGGCCCAATGTTGATAATTTGGTAGGCCACCGACCTGATATACTCCTTAACTTGCTCAGAGCTCTATCTCCTTCTAGGGAGTCTACTGCAGCACTTCCATCTCCCTTTAGAGAATCTGCTGCTCTTCTCACTAGGAGTTGGAATGATCGAGAGCAGTAGTTCCTTGCTAAAATGTCGGTGGGCAAAGCAATAATTTCAGCCCAACTTCATAGCCACATATCAATCTTATATATGATGTCTGTGGCAGATAAAGTAATCTTTCATGCTCAAGTAAAACTTATTAAGTTATGTGATGCAATGATCTGTAACTTCAATTATTTTTGTTTTCAGGTAAAGGCCGGGTTAGACAAAATGCTCGAAGTAAAAAACCAAGCCATGACCTTGTTTGACAAAATGGAGGTAAAAAGGCGAAGTTTGTTGAGAAAGAAAATGATTATGAAGATCGCCAGAACAAAATAAGAGTGAAGCTAAATGCAAGATTGACCACAGAGCTCAAACTAATGGATGATAACAAAGCTCTGCATATCTAGGGAAGCTGAAAATGAAAAGAAGAGAGCTGATGAGGAAGAAGCTCGGGCAGACGAGGCCGTCAAAAGAGCTGAGGAATCTGCTAAAAGGGTAGAAGAGGCAGAGTTCAAAACTTCCAAATCAGTTGAGATCTAGAGAGCCTTTCCTGAGTTTGACACATTAGCTCAGGACGCTTACGTCTTGGCTTTGGGCAAAATAATAAAGCACATCAACAAAGAAAGGCCAGATTTCGACACCCCCTTCTTGGTAGAGGCCTACAAGGAACTCAAGCAATTGTCAAAGGCAACAGGAGATCGAATCTTCCCTACTAATGAAGATAATAACGACGAGTTTCTTGCTCCTCAGGACCCACCAACCTCTTAGCTCTTTGATGATGTTATTATTTGTCTTTGTCAAACTTCAAAACTTCTTTTTAGGAACTTTTATTGTAATCTTGGTTCATTGATGAATGAATATCAATTCGCCTTTTCTCTTATGTAAAACATTATTACTTCTACAATTTTTACTAATTATATATGAAATGAAGTTTGCTATACATGTTTGGGAATTCCTCTAAGTGTTGCAGCACATGCAACCTTAGTTTGGTATGCTCATGAGCATGGCTTAAATGATTTCTTTGTTTAGGAAATTCCTCGAAATGTTGCAGCATGATTTACTTGTTTAGGAAACTTCTCTGAGTGTTGTAGCACATGTAACCTTAGTTCGGCCTGCTCATGAGTAGGACTTAAATGATTTCACTGTTTAGAAAATTCCTTTAAGTGTTGCAGCACATGCAACCTTAGTTTGGTGAATCAATATTTATGTGTATTTTCCCTTTCATCAAAACATACATTTTTATTATAAATAATAGATGCGTGATACACGATACGTTCACTTTCTACTGGTAATACTTCTTAAGATGTTTTGCGTTCCAAGGTTACGGCAGAGGTCTGCCATCCATATCTTCTAGCTTGTAAACCTCCTTAAGTAGTACTCTGGTTACTCTATAAGGGTCTTGTCAGTAGGCATGGGGCCAATTAGATCGAACCCCTACTTGGAGAAAGGCCACGGTGTAGTTACACAGTTTAATTCTCCTGGCGGGAGTTTTATGTTAGGAGCGAAGCATTGACACTTATCACACTTTCTAGCAAACTCCAATGCGTCATTCCTCATGGTGGGCCAAAATATCCTTGACGTACTATCTTGTGAACTAATGACTGCCCATCAGAATGATTTCTACACACTCTTTCGTATATTTCTTGCAAAGCATAAAGTGTTTCCTCCTCATTCAAGCATCTCAACAACGACATAAAATATCCTCATTTGTAGAGAACGTTGTCAATCGATGTATACCTTACTGACCTCCTCCGAAGTTTTCTCGCTTCAATGCGATCTTCTACGCACTATCTTATTTTCAAGTAGGAACTGATTTTGTCCATCCACGTAGGCTTGGGATCGATCATCATAAAAACTATCTCTAGTATTTCATGACTGGATGAGAAATCCTTCCTACAAGGATACTGTCAAATTCATCTATCCCTTTCACTTGTTGCCAACTGAGCTAAGGCATTGGCATGACCATTTTGAGTTTGGGGAATTCGTTCTACCAGTACAGTTTTGAAATTCTAAGCTCTTGTCTGACAACTTGAAGGTAGCTGCTCATCATTTCTTCCTTAGCTTGGTGTGCTTCGTTACCTGATTAACCACCAATTGTGAATCATTGTAGACTATCAACCGAGTAACCCTCATATTCTTCGCCATTCTCACCCCTGCTATGAGTGCCTCATATTCAACCTCATTGTTCAAGGCTTTGAAATTAAATAATTGGCGATTTGGGCTGTTCAAGACAACTTTAGCCCCCGATCGAGCTTCGGTAGAGGATCCATCAACGAAGAGTTCCCATAGAGTATCGCGAGGGAGTTTTTCTATTGGATCCAAGCTGACCTCCGCAATAAAATTAGAGAGAGCTTGGCTCTTTACAGAGATAAGGTGCTTGTATCTCATGTCGGGTTGCCCGAGCTCTACCGCCCACTTAACCATCTGGCATGAAGTATCAAGCTTGCCTCCATGGGTAATTAATTAAGATCTCAATTAGGTGTTCCAAAAAGTAGGGTCTCAACTTCTTTGCTGCCATAACGACAGTATAAGCCAGTTTTCTAAGGGAGAATAATGGAGCTCGGCTTCATGAAGAGCTTTGCTTACAAAGTAGATAGGATATTATATTCATTTTGCTTACAAAGTAGATAGGATATTATATTCATTCTTCCTTCCTAGCCAAAACAGCACTAGTGACATGTTCATATACTACTAGATACAACATTAATGTTTCTCGTGCCTTTGGTGATAATACCGGCGGCTGTACCAGTTGTTGCTTTAACTTATCAAAAGCGAGCTGGTGTTCGAGGGGTACATTCAAACTTCCTTCCTCCTCGTAAAACATCGAAGAAAAGTTTGCACTTATCAGTCGATTTTGACATGAAACGGTTGAGGACGGCTATTCGTCCAGTCAAACTCTGGATCTCTTTAGGCTTTACTAGGGGATGCATTTCAACAATGGCCCTATCTTTTCTGGATTTGCTTTGATCCCCCTACGATTCACTAGATAATCCAAGAACTTTCCTGAGCTCACGCCAAAAGTACATTTTTGGGAGTTTAGCTTCATTCCGTATTTTCTCAAGATTTTGAACATTTCAGCAAGATGTTGTCGATGGATCCTAGCATCTGCACTTTTACTAGCATATCATCGACATATACCTCCATTTTTTTACCAATTTGCTTGGTAGACATAGTATTAACTAGAAATAAAGACCAAAAGGCATCATTTTGTAGCAATAAAGACCTCGGTCAGTGATGAAAGCGATGTGTTCCTGATCAGGTTCATATATGGAAATTTGATTATACCTCGAGTATGTGTCCATAAAGTTAAGTAACTCGTGTCCAGCTGTTATATCTACCGTTTGATCTATCCTTGGTAATGAAAAACTGTCTTCAGGACATGCTTTATTGTGATCAATGAAATCTATGTAAATTCTTCAATCTCCATTGTTCTTCTTCATAAGAACTGGGTTAGCAACCCACTTTGGATATTTTGCTTCACGGATAAATATATTACAAAGCAACTTCTGCACTTCTTTGTTTAAGGTTTCATATCTTTCTGGATTCAAATGTCGATGTCGTTGCTGTGTAGGCCGCACCATTGGGTCATTACCCAATTTATGGCAAATGATTCCTAGATCAATCCCTTTCATGTCTGAATGGCTCCAAGCGAAGACATCGAGGTTCTGTTGAAGGAACTCAATGATCTGATCTCGAAAGTGTGATTTTAGTTCGTGGCCTATTCTAAGCTCTTTTGGTGGATCGCATGATCCGACCTCCACTCTATCGAGCTCCTCTACAGGTTCTCACCTTCTTATTGTGGGTCTAATGAACTGATATCAGATTGGATCAGATATATCATATGAATTCTGGGAAAACATATGTATCCTTGTTCATCGAACAAATCTTCATTTGACAATTCTTAGCAATGTCTCTATTTCCGTTAAGTTTGCCTACACCATGACGCGTGAGATATTTAAGAGAATAATGGTACATTGATACAATTGCTCTGAGATTGAAGAACACAGGCTACCCCATAATGGCGTCATAAGGAGAACTAAAATTTAACACCACAAACTCTACATTCAGTTTAGTTTTGGTGTGGAGCTTCACCGACCTCAACATAGAGCTTGATCACCCCTTTTGCTTTAGTGAGGACCCCGTTGAGTCCTAAGACCACATTTGGGTATGGTTGTAGGAAATTCAATGGGACCCTTATCCATTCCAGTGTGTTAACATAAGGTATGTTAAGGGAGCTTCCCGTATCAACTAAAACATTGGGAATGATAACTCCTGCTATTGGTATTGAGATTATCATGATTCCAGGATAGGGATATGAATCTATGTCATTTTCTTCAAATGAAAGCTGATGATCCATAGCGATTCTGTGGTATTTCTCAGTAATTCCGATCTCAGTGAGGTCAACAACAATAGGTATTTTTAACCTTCTCACCCATGTTAGCCCATTTTGTTGTCCTCTTAACATTTGGATCCGGGGGCCAGCTAAATCAATATTGCAAGCCCTTGTCTCGACCTGATTCCCACGTACTATACCAATTTCATTTGGAGTAGAGAACTTCATGCAATAATGATATATCACTTGCAGCTCGTGCAATATGGGTCTTCCTAATATGACATTATAGTTGGAAGGAAGATCGACAATGATAAAATCTACTAAGATCCTCATGTGGAAAGGGAGTTCGGCTAATTCCACACTCAGAACGATTTGTCCTCGTGCTTCAATAGGATCATTGAAAAACCCTTGCAACCTCCTCGAATTTGGCTAGAGGTAGCGTTCCTGGATTCCCATTTGTTCTAATGTTCGAGAGTACAACACATTGACTGAACTCTCATTATCTACTAGAGTTTGATGCACTTGTACCCTTGCGACAGCCATAGTAATTGCCAATGCATCACTTTGGTCCTATAAATTCCCTTATGAATCTTTTTCCAAAAACCCAAACAATCATGAGTATGACATTCCGTTAGTTTTAGATTCTAGTAACACCACATTATAATTTTGCCAGATATGGGCATTGCATGTTTGTCTACGCTTTACTCTACTCGACCCTTCGAGTTATTGATTGCCACTCACTAGAGTTCTGATCTCTGCTCAGGGTAAAGAGTCCCGAGCTTGAGGATTTGGCTGGACTCGCTAAGTTATTCCTTGTTGATTGCTAGCTTGGTTGGTTTATCTGGGTTTAGCTATAAAGTTTTGCAGATGACCTCATCGGATTAAGGATTCCACATCTTCCTTTAAATTCCTACAATTATCAATGTTATGTCCTATCGTCCTATGTCATCGATAGTACTTCATTGGTTTTTCCCTGCCAAAATTTTTTTATTAGGTGGGGGTATGTGGAATGTTTCATTTTCTTCCGCTTGTAAGAAAACTTCCTCTAGGGTGGTATTTAGTGGATGATATTCATGGAATCTATCCGGATAAGGTTTAGGATGACTTTGATCCTTTCTGTCTTTTCTCCTTTCACGACTAAAATCTTTATCCACCTTTTCCTCCTTTACTTGATGTGAAGACTGTGGATTTACCTTGAGTTCCCCGTGGTCAGACGTGGCTTCCTCAGCACTTATATTTTTTTCAGCTCGACTTAGGAACTTATGGTATGTCTGGGGTCCATCCTCATATACAGACCACCAAAACATCATTCTTGGCCTTAACCCCAAAAGAACTGACATAAGTACAGTATTAACGGAGATCTTCTCAATTTCCATGGACTGCTTATTGAATCTGTTGAGGTAACTTTTGAGTGATACAACCTTTCGTTGCTTAATGCTCACTAACTGCTCCTTGGGTGTAGTTCTTGCTTTAGAACCCATAAACTGGGCCAGGAATGCTGTAGCGAGATCATTTAAGTTTTTTATGGATCTTTGATGTAGCTGTCTAAACTATCTTTGGGCCTTATCTCCCAAGGTCAAAGGAAAAACACTACACATTATGGCATCTTCTGCTCCTTGCAGTTTCCATCCAGGAAATGTACTTGTCCAAATAGCTGAGAGGATCTCCTTCTCATTTGTACCCGGTCAGTTGTGGCATCTTTAACTTTTTAGGTAAAGGTTCAACAAGGATATCCTCAATGAAGGGAAAATGGTGTTTCATGAGATATTTCTCCATGTTTCCTTTGTCCTTAGCTTCTAGATCAACAATATGCTTTCTCAAAGCACTCATTTCAGGCTCTGGTTGTTCGACTGAGCGTTTGATATGGGGTTCGTCATGTTTGCTCATATGTGTTAGGGAGCCCAATCTATCAAATACACTATTAGTTTTCCTAACAACTGGTTTTACTGCTATGGGAGAGCTCCTGATCTTTTTAGTTCGGCTTTTGGATTATTCTTCTCCTGAGAACTGGAGAGTCCTTGTGGATGGTCGTCTGGTTCTCACCTTACGTGGAGATTCTACCTCATTGTCTTGTCGTGGAGCATGGATTTGGTTTCATTCCAGCCTATTGACTACGTTTGTCAATTTTTCAATGGCTTCTCTCATTATAGTCATTTGAGGGTCTATAGTTTCACTTTGACCTCGTCTCTTCCAGCATTTTGCGGATTGCTGGTTTGTCCAGGATGAGTGTGAGATTTGTTTTCGGTCGTCGAAAAATCATCCATGGTGTTATTTCTTTGCAGATATTTTTGGAGAGATATGTGTGCTTTTACAAGCTAGGGGCCCTCCTAGCGCCAACTATTGATGTCGTAAATTTTATGAACAAAATTCGAGTCAACATGAGATGTAAATAAGAACTTTATTAATAGTAATCTGCAAATTACCAGATCTAATTGTGAATATTTCATTTTCCCTCTTATAGAAGATATTTGAAATATGAAGTGTTTGTTTCTTTTTTTTCTTTTCGCTCAATGCTCCCTTCTTTCCTTTTACAGGGAAAGATTTACATGTATCCTTCATTTTCCTGTCTTGTCAACTACAGTACTGAGCTAAGAAAGTACATTACTCGCACGTTTGGATTGGTTAATGAGCTTGACCTGTCAGGTCATCATGAGTTAACCTTACATGTGGTCCCCAACAATTAAAGGCTACTTAGGGAAGGAAGCTAAGACATGTAATTGGTAGATTTGGTGGGTACTAATGTACGACCTTCTATATGTCACTTGTCGATTGACTGTTTATACAATGTGTAAGAAATTCTTAGTCATTATGTCCCTTTAAACCTTGACAAACTACATAATCTGAGCTAATTTCATATGGCAGAGCTCACATTAGCATAAACTTAATGCATATAACAAACTGTACTTAATGACCTCAGAAGTCGGATGCCAACATAAGATAACAGTTTTTGCAATGAGACATTTAGTGATGGGTAATTCCATATGACGTAATTTCATTAGGAAGAATATGAAGTTGATTGGACCACTCTTACCCTCTATTCACAAAATTGTAAGTTTAGACTTTTTCTTTAAATGCATCTTAATGCAAGCTACTATTTGTTGGCTTGCAAGTTATGGGAATTACCATGTTACTGTTAGGAAAATTTAACGAGTTAAAAAATTACTGCAAGCAAGCAATATAAGCACATATATGTACTTTCTCTATTTATACATTTTAGATGCACATTTATTTTTTAACATGTTATATGTATTCTTTTTATATATGATATATAAGTTATTATTTGAATTTTAATATATGTTTGGAATTTTGTTACCAATTTTGCCTCTCAATCACACATGAATTTTGATTTTGATTTTATCAAGTTGATGATTATGATATTGTGATCGAATTTTTTCATGGGCTTTAATATCCTTATTTTTTCATTAAGAGAAACATTTTGAAATAGAAGTTGGTAGTAGTTACCGAAATGGCACGCTCATTGTTATTTATTTCGTCTTTCTAAAGAAAAGGGTACTATCGCAATTTTTGAATTATTGCATATTGTATCTTGTCCGAAAGTGTTATTATATTTGATGATTTGAGAAATGGTATGGGGTAGTTAATAAGATTGCTTTGGTCTAGAAATCTCCTTCTGCCTAAAGGTGATTATATTTCGAAAACTGATATGATTTTGTTAATTAGCTTAATGATATGTTTTAAGAGTACCTTACAACATGTTGTATTGTTATCTCAAAGGTAACTTTATAATAATGCACTTAGGCTCTTACTGTAATAAGGTTCATATAGTTTTAAGTTTAATTATGGACTATCTAATTAATAGCCCATGTTAATTTGATGAATATTTTATCATCCATTGGCTACATGCATTATGTTTAGATGATATTAAATATATTATTTTATGTCTTCCACAGTTTTAAATGAAATATCTATTTCGAGTCAGTTGTTTGCTATTGAAATCTTGACTGACAATAATTATGTGAGATGAAAACGAAATGTAGAAATAGTACTTGGTCTTTTGGACATGGATTTTGCAATGGAGAAGCATCCTTCAACCTACAGAAAAGAACATTCCTGAATATGTGGCTAAGTATGAAAAGTAAGAAATTGCTCACAGACTTTGTTTGAAGATTATCAAGTGCTCCACATCCAACTCCATTATGGGTGCTACTACAGATAATGAAAATGTAAAAAGTTTTGTGGATGCCATATGAGAGAGATTTTTTGAGTATGATAAAGCTAAAACTAGAAACCTGATGGACAAACTGATGAATATGAGATATGATGGTACAAGTGGGGTCGAGAGCAAGTTATGAAGATAATACATATATCATCTAGGCTAAAGACTCTTAAGATTCCCATTCCAGAGCCTTTTCTGGTCTATTATGTTCTAAATAGCTTTTCTAGCCAGTTTAATCAACTAAATGTTGCTTATAATGCTGAACGAGATAAAAGGGATTTGAATGACCTTATTACTGTATTTGCCTAACAGGAGTATAGGATGGGCCTGAGACTATTGAAATTGTGCAATTAGCATTTTAGCAACTACAGAACAAGGGGTCTTCTCATAACCATAAGTCTAAGTTCCATAAGTGCAATAAGGCACACCGTAATCAACAAAATAAAAATTTTGGAGGTCAGACTTTAGGTGGTCCCAAAGGAACTAAGAAGAGAAATGATCAATGCAAGTTCTGCAAAAATAAGGGTTATTGGCATAAAGATTGTTTTAACTTTAAAGCTTGGTTAGAGAAGAAGAAGAGTTCTGCAGGTATTCCATTGGCTTTAGTTTGTTTTGAGTTTTACTTTGTAGACGTACTTTTGATTTCTTAGTGGATAGACTTATGAGCTTATATTCATATTGCGAAATCTTTGTAGGGGTTCATAAACTAACAGAGGCCAAGTGAGAATGAAGTGACCTTGTGCGTTGGGAATGGAGTTCAAGTGAAGGTTGAGTTTATTAGAGTAATGAAGTTATCTTTGGAGTTTGGTTTCTCTCTTGTTTTAGATAATACAATTTTTGTACCGGCAGTGAGGCATAATTTAATTTCTATATTGAAACTTGATGGTTGATGCTTCTGGTTTTTCCTTTAATTTTGGAAATGGAATGGTTGGATTTTTTTTATGATTCACGTTTGGTTGGAAATTGCCTTTTATGTGATGGTTTACACAAATTGTCTTTGGTGTTGACCTATTGTCGACATCTCATTTTGATTATCAAAAACAAATTGTGTTTACTTCTAACAAATTGATTTTGAGTGTCTATAATGATTATTGCATAAGAATAAAATTGATGACACGAA
>CAIGRL010246650.1:0-11890 GCA_903798325.1 Fraxinus xanthoxyloides
ATTTATACCAAACCCTAGAAATTAGGTAAAAATGTGCATAATCTCATAAATGAGGTAGGAGATTGACTAAACATAAAATTCTAGTAAAATAAGGAGATTCGCAAAAAAAAAAAAAGGTTTTCCTGGATGTTGGGCGCAGGGGCGCCACCAACATGGAACTTGCTCCAATCTTCGTCACGATCGCCATATCGTCAACCGTAGTTTGAACAAGCAATGCCATCATTTCTTTCACCTGCTTTGCCCTCAATCGAGTCATCGGTCCTCCTTTCATTAGCAATGGATCCTTCCCCGGACTTGTCCTCGTCTTGATGGCACGTTGGATCATATCACAACCCAATATTCATGAGGTCTCACCTAGATGGGGAGGGGATTACCCGCCTAATCGGGTAAACGGGGTGAGGATGGGGCGATAGTCATTACCCCGAAGTGGGTATGGAAAATATAGTTCCCACCTTACTACTCGCCCTGTTTCAAGTTAATTTCAAATTTAAATTTTTTACCGAACAAAAATAATAAATTTATCATCATTTTTAAAGAAAATATAAGTTTTTAACAAATTAGTAAGAAAATAATAATATTTACTAACCAAACACATAAAAAAATAAAAGCAAAAAATAAAATAAATAAAAAGAAAAAAGAAAAAAAATAAATGGGCCGATAAATGGGGTAGAGGACCTGCCCCGCCCTACTCCAAACCCATCTCGTCTTGCTTTAACCGGGTATGAGGATAGTGTAAGGTAACAAAAATACTCGACGAGACGGGGGTGAAAATGGCCGACGCATGCCATCCCTGCCCCATTGCCATCCCTATCCAAGTTGTACCCACTTTCTCACCATGGTACTTGCATGTGACATATCAAGAAAAATCTTATTGCTAGGTGTAGCAGTAACAATGACGTGTTCTTTTTAAGCGTGCAATACTAGCATATAGCATATCGGAATTCGAGCATTTAACTAGACAGATTTGAACCATCCGACTAGCAGTTGCTTCTTATTTGGAACCTTCTAGTATATCCTCATGGTCACGTGCAAATTTTGACTGTAACTGGCGCAACATTATGACGAATAACAATGCGGAGTCCCTTATTTCAGTCCTCAGACAATAATGAAGGTTCCCTGTAACCCATTGGTTGACAACATTAGGTCGTTGATGCAATATTGGGTTTTTGAGAGGAAAATCACATCCACCAAATGTTATAGTGCCTTGACATCCAAAATGGAGGAGAAATTGAGAAAATCACTTGATGTCGATGCAACATTACAAGTATGTCATTTGGATGAACTTGTGTTGAGGATTGGTGCAGGAACGAACATGCTTATTGTCGACCTTATAGGTAACACATGATCATGTCAAGAATTTTAGATATGACGATACCATGTACATATGCCTTTCAAGCAGCTAGAGTAAAAGAAAAATCACTTTATGACTCGTGTTTCGTTAGGTTGTATATAACGACGTCAGTCACCCAATTGGAATGGAGTCCGATTGGATTGTTCCTCATGCATTTCGTTCCATCTACATTTTACCCTCCCCAAACATACACAAACCACCAGGACGACCTCCTACCCAATGTAAAAAGTCAAGACATGAAAGGTCGACAAACAAGCGAAAAAGTGGACGATGTAATGGTTATAGATACAATAGGAAATCGTGTTAGAACCCAAGACTATTGATTAACATGCCCACTTGAATGTTTTGTGTATACATGTTGACATGATAATTTTCATTCACGAATAATAAAATAATCTTCAACAAAAAAATATACTTTTGTATTTCTACGTTTATCTTATCATTTTATTTCAACACTTAGTAGTAATTCGAAGAGCAATGCAAAATATAAAACATAAATCATGCCAATGACATTGAGTTTTTTATTTGAAGTGTTCATAAAATGACGATGTACGAAGATATCTACATGTCCTTAACAAAGAACAATGAAGACAGACCACTACCATCCTCGTCGTCAAAACTTGTGATGATGGCATCTCCCATATGGGGACCCGTCTAATATCGTCCCATGTATTGAATGCCAAACAAAATAAGTGTTCATCCGGCGGAATTTTGATCAAGACGATCTCACTATCGACAATACAATCACCAACTTTAAGTTAGCTTGGCTCACCTCGTATCTCAAATTGGGAAATAAAATTGGATGAATACTCACCCGACAGTGGCGGTTCTCCGATTGAGGAACGTATAGAACAATGATATGCATTTGTTCACCATCTTCCAACTTGATGATGATGGATTGTCCACTAAAGACTCGGGCGGGGAGAGGTTCATAACAACATCAATATCATGAGTTTTTCGATTGAATAAGACATAGTTGAATGAATAAGTTTATTCTTAAGAGTAGCGGTGTGGAACAAGAAGTTCATTAATGAACTTGGAGTAGTTCTTAACATTGTTGATCACATACCTTTGTATTGTGATAACAATGGAGACATCGCATCAACAAAAGAACTAAGGTCTCATCAATGATTCAAATATGTGTTAAGATGGTATCATCTCATGAGAGAGATAATACAAATAAATGACGTAAAGAAAGAAGGAATTCTCACAATTGATAATATTGCAGATCTACTAACAAATAGTTGTAGTAGTATAAATATGATCGTCACGTATAATCTTATGATATTAGATACATAAGTGATTGAATCTAATGTAAGTGTGAGAGTTTGTAAGCATTGTGTCATACGTCCAATCACCTTTGAACATAAACACTTATAATATACAATTGATGCATTTTTATTATATACCTATTATTTAATTAAATTTAAATAAATTAAAAAATAGAGGCCGTAGACTCAAATCATAGTAATTTGTTAATCACAAGGAGCTGTGATCTTGATATACAAAATACATATAACTAAATCTTAAATCATCCATGGCGTAAATAATAACGAGATACGGATATCCTTATTACATATAGACAATCACGTGTGACATTTCTTACTTTTGAAGTAAGCAACTGATCTCATAAACTAAAGTACGGTGACACTTAAATGAACATGTTGATCTTGTTGTAGAACAAAACATTAGAGACCCGTTGGGGGAGATTCCACATGGATAACATCCGAGGGTCAATAGTTAATATCTAACATTTGGTAGTGTAATGGTCCTTCGAATTGAGGTCATCATAGTGCCTTATATGAGGAAAATCATACTTTGGTGATGTTGGATGTTGCTTTGCCAATGGTTGCTAATATAGCATTGTTCGAGTAAGTCAAGAATCATATGAATGTTGTGAATGATTAATAAAAGATTTGTCACTCTTAGATAGTAAAATGTTATGATTTACATGCCAAGGTGTGCTCATAAATCAAAAATGAGTTTTCGACTTACATTGACTTAACAGTGGGATAAAAGATATGATTGACAATTGAGATTGACACATATTCTTATTTCGTAATTGATCGGATCATATTGAAGAAATGATTATAGTTTCACAGTAAACGAACAAGCTTGAGTTTGTCATATCACGTGACATTTTTCGTCACATGTAATGCCATAACACGCTGCTAGATGTCAATCTGGGATGACGGATGTGAACTGATGATAAGTTAAAATGAGGTATTTTAATTTATCGATTTTGATTAGATCAAACTAATAATTCACATCGTTGACATCATCATCGAAAACCTAATGTGTCATAGACAAAAAGAAAACCAGAAGAATCAGATTTACCAATTAATTAATTAACAAGTGTTGGACAATTAATTAATTAGGCTACTTGTTAATAGGTCCGAATTAATTAATTGGATTAACTAATTTATGGACCAAATTTAATTATTTCGATAATTAAATATTGGACTATGTTAAGATTAACATATGGGCTAAGACCACTTGAACTTATATTAATAAACATTTGGGTTTCAAAAATCAGAACATAATTCATATAACACAAGAAAAGAGAAACTATAATTCTCTTATTCTTATTTCATATGTAGATTTTCATTGGAAGTTGAACAATTGGACAGCTGTAGATTGCACATCGTGATTGTGTTGGAATTTGGTTTAGATAATGAAATTAAGTATGAAAAAGTGACTTTCGTGTCAACTTCGACCAAATATTCAGACTTGATCTGATAGTCAAATTATGAATATAAATAGACTAACTTGTTCTACTCGTCGAATAGATTTTTGTGGTATATTTAGAATCTCAAAACTAATTCTAGATGAATGAGTCCAAAGTTGGATAGAAAAGAGGAAATACAGGTTGGAAAACGGCTGTCTCCAATGAGACTGTCTCTAGCGACATGATAGTGAGATGATCTTTGATGAAAATGTATCATTGTCTCTCGAGTAAGAGACCATTGATAGGCTAGCTACAACAAATGTTGCGATCTTTGGCAAATGTTGCTGAGTTTGGGGCGTGATTTCACTCACAACCTTTCCATCTTCTACATAAAGGACCCTTTGGACGTCCATTAAACATCCTATATCATTTGCATTGAACATTACATCAAAAAGCTCTGGCAAAATATTCTCCAAAATTCATTCTAAAACCATTTTCGTATAGAGAAAAAAATTCGTTCTAACTTTGTTGTTACTTGTGGTTTGAAATGCTTCTACCATAAGTTGTATTTGTTGTATTTTGGGAGACAAGTGCCGTAGTCCGTTACCACCGTTACAACACACTATTGTCTTAAGGAGAAAGTATTTGCACTTGCCTCGAATTTCGGCTTTCAATTTATTTTCTTCTTATCTTCTTCATTTCCATTTCTACAGTGTAATTACGCTCCTACGAATTAAACTTGAATATTTTCTTTGCCTTAACAACCATTTACATATACTTATCACATTACGTACCAACAATCTTAAGACAATATCATTTTTTTTGTTTTGTGGTTGTTGGACATCTTTTCTTCATCTTTGGAATACGCATTTGTGTGCTATTCATTTCTTTCATTATTTTGAATGTTAAACTTCTATTTATAATAGCAATGAATAATGTTGAGACTATTTCAAGTCAAACGACAAATGGTATGAACATGGTTCTGCCTTTGGCCATATCGATATCAAAATCTCATATCCTACATGGGGAAAAACATAGGTGTGGGTTTTAAAAGATTGCAACAAAAGATTTTTTTATCGTTCTACTTTGAATTTGGCAAAGTTTCTAAAATAAAGGGCTCCTAGTGTTCCAGAAGGAGAAAATAATCGTGAGTCGATTATTGTATTGGATGCATGAAAGTATTCAGATTTCTTTTACAAAAATTTATCTTATATGGATTGGACAATACACTTTATGGAGTGTATAGTTCAATGGACTCGACCAAGGATCTATGAGATTCGTTGAAAAAGAAGTACAAGACAGAGGATACCGAAATAAAGAAGTTCATGGTTGACAAGTTTTTGGACTACAAAATGGTAGACTCAAAAACCGTGATAAGTCAAGTACAAGAACTTCAAGTTCTACTTTATTATATACATGCTGAAAAGATGGAATTGAGTGAGTCATTCCAAGTTACAGCCATCATTGAGAAACTCCCTCATATGTTGAGAGATTTCAAGAACTATCTCAAACACAAATGCAAGGAGATGAATTTGGACGAATTGATAGTCCGATTGAGGACGAGGAAGATAACAGAAACAACGAAAGGAAATCTATTGTTCAACTTGGAGAAATTTTTGATGAAACTGGTTGGAAATTTGTCAACAAGAAACGTAAGATCTCCAGTATTGTACCAAAAAGAGATAACTCCAAGAAAGCCAAGAAGTTTAAAGGCAACTGTTACAATTGTGGAAAAGCTAGACATCGCTAATGAATGTCGAAAGCCTAAGAAGAACGTGCAAGCAAATATGGTTGAAAGAGACATCATTTCTGAAAGGATACAAGAAATGAATCTTTCAGCGGTTGTTTCTAAATGTAACAAAGTTGGAAATTCAGGGGAATGGTGGGTTGATATTGGTGCTACCATCACATTTGTATAGACAAGATTATGTTCTATAACTATAAAGAGTTAAATAGAGAACAACTTTTTATAGAAAATCCTATTAGTTCTAAAGTTGAAGGACAAGGGAAAGTTACTTTGAAGATGACATCCAGTAAATAACTTGTCCTCAACAATGTCCTATATGTACCGGACATTCGTAAAAATCTTGTATCCAGGTCTCTACTTAGCAAAAATGGCTTTAAACTTGTATTCATATCCAATAAATTTGTACTCACTAAGAATGAGATGTATATTGGTAAATGATACTTATGAGATGAAATGTTCAAAATGAATGTTCTTATAATTGTACCAAAACAAAGTATTATGAATAAGAACTTTGAATTTTATTTATATGCTTGAATTATCTTTTTTATTGCAGAATCGACTCACCAATTATAAGTCTATGTGCAAACTTATGAATCAAAGTTTAATTTCGACGCTTAAGATTGATTCTAATCATAAGTGTGAAGTATGTGCTGAAGCAAAGTTGACCAAAACACATTTTCACTCAATTCGAGGAACATTACACTTTTAGAGTTAATACACAGCGATATATGTGACTTGAAATTTGTTCAAATTAAAGGTGGTAAGAAATACTTTATAACTTTCATTGACAATTATACAAAATATTGTTATGTCTTTCTACTACGAGGTAAAGACAAAACCTTAGATGTGTTTAAACGTTATAAGATGGAAGTTGAAAATCAACTTGACAAACGAATAAAAAATATTCGTAGTGATAGATGTGGTGAATACGGGGTAACATTTGAAGAATATTGTTTCGAACATGGAATCATTCATTGAACAATGGCACCTTACTCACACCAATCAAATGGTGTTGTTGAACGCAAAAATCGAACTATTAAATAAATGATGAACTCAATGTTGATAAGTTCGGGTCTACCTCTGAACTTGTAGGGAAAAACTATTCTATCGTCAAATATCATTCTTAAAAAGATACCCCTTAAGAAAATGAAAGAAACTCCATATGAACTATGGAAATGCCATCCTCCTTATCAATACTTTAAAGTGTAGGGTGTGTTTGGCTAAAGTTGAACTATCTAAGCCTAAACAAGTAAAAATGGGTCCTAAGATGATTGATTGCATATTTATTGGGTACGACAATAATAGTAGTACATTTCGTTCACCTGTACATAAATTTGAAATTCAAGATGTACATGAATGAACAATAATTGAATCAACAAATGCATCATTTTTTAGATTATGTCTCCATATGAAAGCAAGAAAAATGTAAGTTCAAATAAAATAAATTATGATACTAAAAATGGCATTTTACATGAGGAATAATCAATACGTAGTAAAAGGACTAGAATAGCTACTTCGTTTGGTCTAGATTTTCTAACATATGCAGTGAAAAATGTATGAAAGACTTACGATAAAACCGTGTCTACACCGAAAGCACTCCATTGGAAATAAGCTATCAATTGTGAGATAGATTCTATAATACAAATCTATACTTAGGAGTTAGTTGATTTACCTCCTGAGAACAAGCCTTTAGAGTGTAAATGGATTTTCAAGAGGAAACTTAAACCAGATGGATCCATTGACTAATATAATATTAGATTGATTGCCAAGGGATATAGACAAAAAGAAGGACTTGACTTCTTTGACACCTACTTTCACGTAACTAAAAAAACATTGATAGGGTTGTTAATTGATATTGCGGCATTACATAACCTTGAGATTTATCAAATGAATGTGAAGATTGCATTCCTAAATGGTGAGTTAGAAGATGAGATATATATGGAATAACCCGAACGATTTGTCTATCTTAATCACAAACAAAATGTTTGTAAATGCGTTAAATTCTTGTATAGATTGAAAAAAGCCCTAAACAATGGCATCAGAAGTTTGGCAAAATAATGTTGTCTAATAGCTTTAAGATAAATGCGTGTGACAAATATGTATATATTAAATATACACCAAAGGCCTTCGTGATTGTATATCTATATGTAGACGACATGTTGATAATGGTTAATAATCACTAAATAATGCTAAACACCAAGAAAATGTTAACAAAATATTTTTAAATGAAAGATTTGATTGTGTCTGATATAATATTAGGGATTAAGATCTCTGAGCATAAGAAGAAACTATACTTTCCGAATTTCCCTACATTAAGAGTATACTTAAAAGGTAAAAGTACTTGAGGAAAGTCCTATGAAACCCCCCTATTGACACAAGTTTACACTTAATAAAAAGTACGGGTGAATGTGGTCACAACTAAAATATTCATAGGTTATAGATAGTCTCATGTATATTACAAATTGTACCCAATCGAGCATATCATTCGCAGTGAATAAACTTAGTAGATTCACAATTAATCTAAGACATGATCATTGGAAGGATTTAACAATGGTTCTTAGATACTTGAAGTATACTTTAACCTATGGATTACACTTTATATATCCCATGGTATTAGGAGGATATTATGAAGTGAATTGGATATCCGATATAAGTGATTCTAAGTCTACTAGTGGCTATGTATTTACCATTGGTGGAGCTGCTATATCATGTAAATTGATAAAGAAAACGTGTGTAGCTCGATCAATGATGAAATCAGATTTTATTGCTTTGGACAAAACTGGAGAAGAAGTAGAATGGCTTCGTAACTTCTTGGAAGATAGTCCACATTGGTCTAAGCTAGTACTTGCAATTAGTATATATTGTGATAGTCAATCGGCTTTTGGAATGGCTCAAAGCAGCATATACAATAATAAGTCTAGACCTATACATTGTAAACACAATAACATTAAGCAAATGATTTCTAATAGTATCATCCCCATAGATTATGTAAATTCAAAGGAGAACATCATGGATCCATTTACGAAAGATTTACCTAGGGATCAAATGTGTTGCCTATCCAAAGGAATGAAATTAAAGTTTACTAAGTAAGAATCTTTGTAATGGTAACCCTACCATGTTAAATGGAGATCCCAGGATCTTGGTTCAAGAGGACAACAAATTATGAAGATTCAATGAAGCATTTGTAAAAAAAAAATGTTTTCTAACTCATTTCTATGATAATTAAAGTGCTCTCCGTAGAATGTTATAGGATAAGATATTCTTTTAATAATTCATATATTTTGATTAAGTCAAGTGAATTAGAGCAAAATATTTTTAATAAGAGGTCACTTGTGCAAGTGTGAGGTGGGGCCATTTCATTGGAAACTGTTCAAGGTTGAAATTTTTTAAACACTTATGAAATCCAATAGTGGTTCAGGGACAAATTGAACCAAGTCATGAGAACCATAAAAGATTTAGGAAAGACATCCGTGTGAGTATTATTATTGTGATTTACACCAACAGCTGAATGGTTCAACAAATCACGTTCACCAATTAACCGAGTAAATCCGATAGTATTTCACTAAGGAAGGTTCAAGGCCAGAAGCTACCTTACATGATGCTCCCTCCCTTCCTCCCTCCCTCCAAATGTATCATATTTCCACATAGTATGAGAATGTTTGAATTTTCATTCATGTGGGGATTGTTGGGATATAGTTTAAAGATTGAAAAACTTAATCAAATATAAAACTTAAAAAGTGACTTTGTGTCACAACCAAATATTTGAATTTGATCCGATAGTCAAATTATAAATATAAATAGACTAACTTATTCTACTCATCGAGTAGATTGTCATGGTATATTTGAAATCTCAAATAAAGTTCCGAATGAATGAGAAACTACGGCCCAAAGTTGGAAAGAAAAAGAGAAAAATTACCCGATAAATTCGTCTAACTCCATCGCTCACCTATCTCTTGAGTGACAGGAAAGCGATAGAGTTTCTAATGAAAATGTGTCATTGTGGCTCGAGCGAAAGGCTATCGACAATAAGGGATGCTTCCCTTCGTGAAAGTTGTTGAGTTTGGGGCGTATCATTTCATTCACAACCTACTTTTCTATAAATATATCTCATTGGACGTCCATTATGCATCTCATATCGTTTACATTGAACATTATATCAAAAACTTCCCAAAAATCATCTTTTTGTAGAGGGAAGAATTTCGTTCGAGTTCTCGATTACTTATGGTTTGAAGTCCTACCACAGTTGTATCCATTGTATTTTGGGAGACAAGTATAATAATTTGTTTGCACCGTTACGGGGCAATTTTATCCGAAGGAAAAGTGTTAATCACTTATCTTGGATTTCATTATTCATCTTTTCTTCATTTTCTTTCTTTCCTTTTTGCTTCTATTTGATAAAGTTTAATTACGTTCCTGCAAATTAAAATTAAACTATTTCTTTGTCACTTCAACAAACAATAATTTCTCCATACGTATCACCAACACCCATATCTCCAAATTTTCAGTTTTTGAGTCCCACAACAAATGAAATCTTGCTTAATGCCCACCTTTTAAAGGGAAGTGGCGCTTTCTCTAAACTAGTGTTGAAACTCCTCAACTAAATATTTAAGCTATCATTTTCAACATACTCAAGTCGAATTCTATTTTCATAAATGGCATGAATGAGATCCTTCGTATTATCTTTGATGATTGTCTAAGGAAGACTATTTCTACGGAAAATGCCACTAATATTGATTTCAACATAAATATGTAACGATGCATTAGTTTATTCTAACATCCACTCACTCCACTTCTAAATGCCTAGAAGATTGGAGATATCGAGCTTGAGTTTGCACTACAACAAGCGCTAGCTCGATCGATCAATTTCATATCAGCTAAAGATAAAATCAATAATTAACCGATAAGGGTTTAGACCACTCATATTATCAAAGGTTGACCTAGTATTAAGGTAGAACCCGTCCGAAAACAAAAAGTTGGCAATCCTGAGCTTGGCTTGAGATTGGAAATTCAAGGAATTTACATCAAATGTATGACACATGAATAGTCTTCATAAATGAATAACGAGACTTGAGTTTAGGATCTCTGCTTGCTCTAGTAGTAGAATGAAATTTTAGTTCTCAAACTTCTTGATGGTTAAAGCTGTCGATGCAATACGTCAATGTTCAAATAATGTACCCTCACAGTACAATACATGATGACGATTTGAAAAGGCCAATGCTTAAGGATTTGTCATAATGATGTGCTGAAGATAATTCAAGAGAACATGGTCCTACATCTTTATCCCTGTAAGTTCATCTTTATAAAAAATCCACCATTGTACATGTAGCATGGTTGTAAAAATTTTGTTGAAATTGGCCGTATGTATCTGCATAAAGAATCTGTCATTTATCATCAACGATCGGTAATTTATAGCTTATTTTCTTCCTTAAAATATTAAATATTATCTAATCGTCCCTAACAAATGTGCGATTGATGTTTAGAGACGTAATTTGAAATTGACAAGGTATTAAATGTAATTTGTATGCTTTGTTATATTAAGCAAAAGTAAATGAGTGAAGTTGTTGAATGAGAGAAAGAAAGAATCTATCAGATGTTGCTTTTGGTTCTGCACTCAAGAATAAAATTTGTAATCATTGTTCTAAAACCCGGACAGGATCAACATTGTCTAGCTAAACCTTTAAACTGTCCTAATTAAATAGAATTTGACTTAGTACTGTCCTAAATAAAATAAGAATTTGATTTTTATTTCTCTCTTCCTACATAGAATATGATTTTCTTTTTCTAGTTTCCTACTTATAATAGAATTATTTAGAAGCCAACATTGGAAAAGAAACTAAAAGTCCCTCCTTTTGTCTTCTTATACGAAGGACTCTACATTTAGGGTATGTTTGGTACACTATATTGGATTAGGGGAAATTATATTAAGGTGATAGTAATGTATTCTTGGAGGGCTAGACTTGAAGATTCTTTGCAGTCTCATCCGATACATAGTTCTCTTAGGGCATCTTCAATGGAGATCCTTTTGCAATAAAATGCACCAAATTTTGGTGCAAATGTGTCTCCAATGGAGCACCATCTTTTGCACCATTTTGAAAAAATTGTGCAAAAGTGAATAGTATTGCAC
>CAIGRL010246668.1:0-10504 GCA_903798325.1 Fraxinus xanthoxyloides
GAAAATCATTTTGAATTGTACCAAATGTATGGCTATGTGTATCAGCCTTGTTCAACCATTTTTTCCTGTGTGATTAAAAAAATATACAACTTTCCCTCCTCTTTGTCTTCAATAATCTATCAGTGATATCCGAGCTTAAAAATCGATCTTAGAAAGGCTGGAAGAAAGCTGAAAATCTGAGCAGAAAATAGAGTATTCTGTGCAAAATCAGTAAGCAAGTTGCAAATTCGGTAAGCAAAAAGCAAATACGGTAAGAAACCTGTAAATCCGGTAAGAAGCAAAAACGGTAAGTGAATGCAAAGCCGGTAAGTTGTGTATAATCCGATAAGCTCTTTGCAAATTCAATAAGCTCTACTCTTGGTTGTTTCCTTTCATTCTAAGCAAATTCTGAGAGAAAACCAGTAAGGAACATTCACTAGCCAAACGTGTGAGTAAGTGACATGGCTTCAAGTGGTTTTTCCATCCCTTTACCTTCGACATTTACAGGTGAGAACTACAATTTTAGGCTACAAAAATGAAGGCTTATCTGAAAGCCTATGATCTGCGAGAAATCACAGAATCTGGAGCAGAGCCACCACCACTTAGAACAAATCCAACTATAGCTCAACTGAAGCAACATAGTGAGGAGGTTGCCAAAATGTTTAAGGCCCTGTCTTGCATTCAATCAGTCGTCTCTGATGCAATCTTTACCAGGATCATTACTTTGAAACAATAAAGGGGGCTTGGGATAGGTTGCTTGAAGAGTTCAGGGGGCATGCAAGTACAAGACAAATGCAAATTCTCAATCTTAAAAGGGAGTATGAGACACTAAAGATGAAGGAGGCTGAATCTGTTAAAGACTACTCAGATAGATTGATGAAAGTAGTGAACAAAATAAGGTTCTTAGCGGATGAACTTCCTGATAAGCGGGTGGTAGAAAATGTTCTTATTAGTTTGCCTGAGAAATTTGAGGCAAAAATTTGTTCTCTTGAAGATTCCAGAGATCTGTCTGTCATTACTTTATCGGAGCTCATAAATGCTTTGCAAGCAATTGAGCAAAGGAGGTTGTTTAGACAGAAAGAACATGTTGAAGGAGGCATGTTTGCCAAAGGAAAGTATAAAGCTCAAACAAGCTTTTGTGTAAAGAAGCAACAACCTAAAAAGAAGAAAGGAGAGAGCAGCAGAACTGCAGACAAAAATGAAGTTTATCCACCTTGTCCTCATTGCAAGAAAATCGGTCACTCTCCCAAATGGTGTTAGTACAGGTCAGGAGTCCAATGCAGAGCATGTAAACAATTTGGACATGCTCAAAAAGTGTGTAAAAACTGGAAGGAGAAGCAGGATTCTCAGTATGCTCAGGTGGCAAAATGCTCAGGTGGCAAAAATTCATCAGTAGGAGGAGCATTTGTTCACAGCAATAAATGAAAATGCCTGTAGCAGTGATGAAATGTGGCAATTGGATAGTGGATGTACTCACCATATAACCTCCAACTCTAGCATTTTTGTAAAGCTTGATGAAAGCTATAGATCAAAGGTTAAAGTGGGGAATAGAGAGTTTGTAAAGGTGATGGGAGTTGGTGAATCAGTGCAGACCTTGATAGGTACCAATTATATTTATGATGTTGTATATGTTCTAAATATCGATCAAAACTTGATAAGTGTTGGTCAATTGATTGAAAAAGATTATACCTTGGTATTCAAAGACAAGAGATGCACTATATTTGATTCAAAAATTCAAGAAGTGATGACCATTGGCATGAGGAATAGAAGCTTCTCTTTAGAATGGAAAATTGTAGGTGATCAAGCACTTGCAAGCATTGTCATTGAGTCTTCACTATGGCATAAGAGATTTGGACGTGCTAATTACACATCACTTAAACAATTACATGATCTGGAGTTGGCTGAAAACTTGACTAAAATCAGTAAAGATGATGGATGTGTATGTGAAATTTGTCAATTGGGAAAGCAAACTAGGTTGCCATTTCCTAAAAATCAGTTTAGAAGGGCTTCAAACAAGCTGCAACTTATCCATTCCGATGTATGTGGTCCAATAAGAATCCCTACTTTAAATGGCAGCAAAAAATTTGTGCTATTTATTGATGATTTAATTAGGATGTGCTGGGTATATTTTTTGAGACAGAAGTCTGAAGTTGCTGGTGTATTTCAAAGGTTTAAGAACTTTGTTGTAAATGAGAGAAACTGCAGAATAAAGGCTTTAAGATCAAACAATGGGATAGAATATTGTTGTAGCCAATTTGATAAATTCTGTGAAGATATGGGGATACAGCATCAGCTGACTATTCTATTTCTCCCTAGTAGAATGGTGTTTGTGAAAGGAAGAATAGAACGGTTATGGAGACAGCTAGGTGTCTAATGTTGGAGAGAAAGGTGCCTAAAGAGTTTTGGGCTGAGGCTGTAATACTTTAGTCTTTTTACTTAATAGGTTGCCTACTAAATCTTTAGACAGAAAAACACCATTTGAGGCCTGGTATGGAATGAAACCATATACCTGATGTGAAGAGGGATAAATGAAGCCAAAAAGCTGAGGTTGGGGTGGTAATTGGTTACTACAGTAATGTCAAAGGCGGTACTCAATCATCATAGCAAGAAGACAATCTTCGGCATGGATATCAAGGTAGATGAAGAAGCTTCATGGAATTAGGAATCATATGCAAGCAATCAACCTCAATTTCTAAATGATATTCCCTAGGCAATTGAACATGATGTTAATGAAGAAGAAAAAGAAGAATCTGATAGTGATTCAGATTCAGAAAATGAAGTACTGAGGACTAGACCATTAGCTGATGTGTATGCTAGATGTAATTTAGCTCAACTAGACCTCCAAACTTTGCAGAAGCTGAGAATTCTAAGGAGTGGATGGCTATAATGAAGGAGGATCTAAACATGATTGAGAAGAATGAAACATGGGTGTTAGTAGACAGGCCAAAAGATAAGAATGTTATTGGAGTTAAATGGTTGTACAAAACTAAATTAAATCCTGATGGTTCAATCAACAAGTTGAAAGCCAGGCTGGTTGTGAAGGGCTCAACAATTTGGCATTGACTTCATAGATACTTTTGCACCAGTAGCAAGATATGAAACAATCAGATTACTATTTGCTATGGCTGCTCAAGGAGGTTGGAAAATTCATTAGCTGGATGTTAATTCAGCCTTCTTAAATGGCTACTTAAATGAGGAGATATTTGTTGATCAACCTGATGGTTTTCTAGTGGCTGGAGCAGAGGATAAGGTCTATCAGTTGAAAAAGACTTTGTATGGCTTGAAGCAGGCTCCAAGAGCCTGGTACAGCAGAATAGATGAGCATTTGAGCAGTCTTGGCTTCAGTAAAAGTGTTAATGAGCAATATTTTATTTCAAGCATTTGGAGGGAGAAGTGACTATCATCTCTTTATATGTTGATGACCTTCTAATAACCGGCAGTAATCAAACCTTAATTGATCAAGTGAAGGATGAAATGAAGTAGGCATTTGAGATGACTGATCTTGGAAAAATGCAGTACTTTCTCAGCAAATAAATCAATCTCAAGAAGGAATTTTTGTCTGTCAAAGGAGATATGCTAAGGAGATGCTAAAGAANGATAAGGTCTATCAGTTGAAAAAGACTTTGTATGGCTTGAAGCAGGCTCCAAGAGCCTGGTACAGCAGAATAGATGAGCATTTGAGCAGTCTTGGCTTCAGTAAAAGTGTTAATGAGCAATATTTTATTTCAAGCATTTGGAGGGAGAAGTGACTATCATCTCTTTATATGTTGATGACCTTCTAATAACCGGCAGTAATCAAACCTTAATTGATCAAGTGAAGGATGAAATGAAGTAGGCATTTGAGATGACTGATCTTGGAAAAATGCAGTACTTTCTCAGCAAATAAATCAATCTCAAGAAGGAATTTTTGTCTGTCAAAGGAGATATGCTAAGGAGATGCTAAAGAAGTTTAGCATGGAAAATTGTAACCCTGTGAGCACTCCCTTGGAGCAAAACTTGAAGTTAATGAAGGAAGATAGATGCAGAAAGACTGATGAAAAAATCTATAGAAGCTCGGTAGGAAGTCTTTTGTATTTAACCATCACTAGACCTAACATCACCTTTGCTGCAAATCTGCTCTCCATATTCAGACAAGAACCAAGTGAAGTGCATTTCCAAGCTACAAAAAGAGTTCTTAGATATATCAAAGGGAATGTAGATATGGGAATCTGGTTTATAAAGTCAGAAAAACTGGACTTGATTGGCTATACAAATAGTGATTGGGCTGGTTCATATGATGACATGAAAAGCACTTTTGGTTATGTTTTTTATTTAGGTTCAAGTATTATCTGCTGGAATTCAATGAAGCAAAAAACGGTTGCTCAATCAACTGTTGAGACAGAGTATATAGCAGCTTCTGAAGCAACTAACCAAGCCATCTAGTTGAGGAAAGTTTTGGAGGATCTTAACTACAAACAAACTGATGCAACTGTGATTTATTGTGATAACCAGTCAGCTATTGGTATGGTTAAAAATTTGGTGTTTCATGGTAGAACAAAGCACATCAAGATCAAATAACATGCAATTAGGCAAGCACAAGAACATTTTGAAGTGATGCTGGTGCATTGATATTCTATTGATCAATATGTGATATTTTAACAAATCCATTACCAAAGGAAATATTTGAAACACTAAGAAAGTGTCTTGGTGTTTCCAACAAAAGTGTCAAGGAGGAGTGATGAATTAAATATGACACTTTTGTTGTTACTAAGTTGTATTGTCACACGGTTTTTGTTCAATTGTCTAGCTTATGTTGAGATGGTTAGTTAGACTAGTTTGGTTTGATCACAAGTTGTTGTAATTGACAAGCAAAGTGTAGTGGTAGTAGGTGAAATATTTAGTAGAAAATCATTTTGAATTGTACCAAATGTATGGCTATGTGTATTAGCATTGTTCAACCATTTCTTCATGTGTGATTTAAAAAATATACAACTTTCCCTCTCTTTGTCTTCAATAATCTATCAGATTACCTTTGGAACTCAATAAATTTCTCAGACAATTTGAGAACTTGGGAAGTAATCCTCTGTTGGAGTCAATGAACCTCTGTGTTGCATATCAAATTATCGTTTTCGAGTCTCAAGCTATGTCCTTGTACCTGAAGCCTGTTTGAAATCTTGGGAGGTATTTTGTTTTTCCTTTTTCTAATAAAAGTTGAAAAGAATGATTGCAATGGTTCAATGATCTGCTTTTTATAAACAGATGATGTCTCTTTGCAGTAAATTTCAAATTAAATCAGATGAATATTTGTTTCTTTAGGTTTTCTATTCACATTCATAGGTTATTAGAATGTCCTAATTATGTAATAGCTGTATAAAGATTTTGACAATAATATTTGGAGTGGCATACCTTTGCCTGTTTTAATGTTATATTTAAAATAAATACCCTTGGAGAGCATCATACTATAACAACATTTCTATGATTAAAGCAATAAGTATTACCATTATATTTTTCAAGTTATCCATACCAATAAAAAAAGGCCATGTAGCTTACAGCTATGTAGGAGCCCAATACTTATGCTTGTTTTTGTAAAATCATTTAGATTCTAGAAACACGCATATAGACTTGAATTTAGAATGTATGTATTAGTTTTAAGTTAGAAAAGTTATTTATGTAAGTTCCCAATCTTGTTAGAAAATTTGCTTATAAACAGAATGCTGTATCGTATAGCAGGAAACATGGTTGGAACTAGTTAAGTAAGGCTGAAAGAATTATAGCGAACTCATTGTTTGTATGATGTCCAATGAGAAAGTTAAGAATTTTAGTTGGTCAGAGAAAGTCATTCAGTTGTCTTGTCTGAATTTGATTATCTACAAATCCTTTGCTAAACCACAATTGCACTGAAAAATACCTATATTCATATTTATGTATCTTTTTATCTAATGTATCTTTGCGTTGTTCAGTTTTGGATAGTATATTTGCTTATAATGGACAAATAGTGGCTGGACTTATTAAAGTTATCATCTAAAACTAATCTCACGAATCTAGTTATCAAATAAAAAAATTAACGTATAATGACCATAAAGTTTAACTTGTAGATCTCGGAACAATATAGAGATGGAGCACAGAATTTTGTTGAACAAGCTTCTAAAAATTGTAATTCAGAAATGATTGTATGCCATTGTGTTAAGTGTAGGAACCCAATACATCACCATTATGATATAGTTTATGAAAATCTGATTATTAAGGGTGTAGATCCTACATCTGATATTTCATGGACAACAATCAAATGAATCAAATTTGGTCGATGTAGAAATGCCTGAGTCACGCAGGATGTTTAAGGGCTTCTATGTACAACATGATGTAGATTCTAAAAACCCTCCTAATGGAAGAAAGAAAGAGATCGAAAGTTTAGTTGATGATGTTGAAACTCCTTTATATCCAGGTTGTAGTGCGTTTATGAAGATATCAGCTTCTGTTGCTATGTTTAAGCATAAAGCTTCACATGGTTTATTGGACAATGGTTTCGATGAGCTCATAAATCTTGTTCGAGACATGCCGTAAGAGAATAATACACTTCCAAAAATTTTATGAGATGAAAAAACTTATTAATACATTTGATCGTGAATATGAGAAGATATATGCTTGCTTGAAAGATTGCTGTCTATATAGAAAGGAGCTTGAACATGTTGAATTATGTCCAAAATGTGGTTGTTCAAGATTGAAACTTAACCAACGGACTAAGAAAATTGAGAAAAAAATTCCAGAAAAAGTCTTGTGTTATTTTTCTAAAATACCAAGACTTAAGACTCAAGAGGATGTTCGGAGTAGATGAGATAGCAACACAACTTAGATGCCAGTCAAGTAATAAAAGTTTAGATGAAAAAATTAGGCATCTAGTTGATTCATTGTGTTGGGAAACAATTAACAGAAGGTGGCCACATTTTGCATTAGGTCCTTGAAATATTAGATTAGGTCTTGCTACTAATGGATTTAATCATTTCAAAGATCTTAGTTATAAAAAAGGTTGTTGGCCAATAATTTTAACTATACAATTAACCTTAACGAGAGACTCAGACAATTTGAAAATTGTACTTTTATCTTGGCAATGCAGGTGAAACAAGTCTTTTATTCTAAGGAGAATGACACATCTAGTTGGTATGTTGCTTTGCAAGCACCATCAAGAGACTTTCATGCATAACACATGGAAGAAGATACTACTTATGAGGAAACTAATCCACTAGATATATCACGGCAAATCATAGACAACCTTGATGAGGATAAGAATTATGCAAGGATAGACGTTGAATGTGTATTATGTGATACATAGAGTAGTTTGGTAACTAGCTTATATATTCAAATTTTTTTAATATTTTAACACGTGGTATACCTATAATTCATATTGTGATGGAAATTTGAATATTTTGAATTTTTTAAGATCTCTAACCTTTATTTCTTTTGATGTTACATATTTTATTCTATCTGTAGGTCATCCTTCGAATCAATTGACAGTGTGAAACATATTTTATGAAGTGGAAAAAGCTGAGATAATTGTGTTTTCTTATAATATGTAAGATATTTGTTAAGTTTCGAAAATAATTGCATTTATCTTTTGTTTTCATGTTGCACTCTTAAAGTCAACTAAACAAGCTTCCAAGAATTCTAAACGACAGAGAGTTGCAATTGCTGTAGCAATTTGAGAGAACAAAAATAGACACGAATGTCGAGTGAACCAAGAAATTCTATATCTACTCCAATTGATGATGAGCAAAACATGCAACTAACAAATGCAAATGCTTATAAAAAGAAAATGGGTCCAATCCAAGTGAAAATGATTCCTAAAAATAGTTTATCAGAAGATGGATCTCGAATTCAATGAATATGGGCAATAATTTAGATAAAGGTTATGATAAGATGGATCTCGAAAATGTTATTCACGCATTGCTCATGAAATGGTAAAATTACAGACATATCTAATCTTCTTATTTGAATTGTCCCATTCTAGTATATTTAATTACTAGATTTTTATTGCAGAGAAAAAAGAATCAAGATATAAAAGGGCTGAGAACTAGAGTATGGACTTATGGACATTTTAGAAAAGATGGAAAACCAATAAACGAAGCAGTAGCCAAAACTTTAGTATGTGTATTATATCAACGTTCAACTAAGAATAATTTGATTTATTTTATGTCTCACTTGTTAGTATAAAATTTGAGTTCCATGAGTACAAAAAATGATTAGAGTGTGCCCAATTAATTTCTGATACATCAGTAGAAGATTCCATCAGCGATGATGCTGATGTTAGAGTTTTAGGTCCTAAACGTCATAGGAGAGTTAGAGGACTTGGATTTGGAGTTGAATCGTCAAAAATGGATGGACAAATTCAAAGTAATATAGGAGATAGAGAACTTGAAAGTCAATTACAAACCCAGTAAGATGCTTGAACACTTGTCATTAAAATGTTTTCTTAAGTAAATTAAATCCATGTTAATGCAGTTCGAACAAAATGGCCAAAATATCTTCTACTGGAAAATATAAATATAATGCTTTTACATGGATCCTTAAAAAACTGGCATGCCAAGAAGTTCAAGCTGTGATCAATTTCTTGAAATGCTTCTCTAGAATTGATTGATAAACATTGTTATTAGCGTGTTAACTCCCTGATTTTGTATAGTGTTCTTTCTATCTTTTGTTTAGTAATTTTTCCTACTATGATTTTGTTGTGGTGTGATCCAAATTTCATGTTATTTAGGTTTGGAAGAATAAAATAAGTCTAAAGAGTTTGAGTTTTTAAGGGTCCAAATTATTGAAGATCAAATTTCATTAAGGATTAGGAGACATTGGAAGTTAAGTATGACGAGGAGGACTTGTCGTTGATGTTGTTGTGTTCTCTGCCACCATCATATGTGACTTTTAGAGATACTATTCTCTATAGTCGAGATATTCTCACCATGGAAGAGTTTTATGTTGCTTTACTATCTAAGGAGAAGATGAAGCATCTTGTTGGAGGATTTGGGAATCATGTTGAAGGCTTGATTGTGCGTGGGAGGAATTAAGATAGGAATCTTGGCAGAAATATGAGGGAAAGATCGAGATCTAGGCACGTTGAGAAGACATATCACTATTGTAAGGAAAAGGGGCATATTAGAGCTGATTGCTATGCCTTGAAAAATAAAAATAAAGTTGCTGGTACTACTGAGAAAGAGAAGCAACCTTCGAACACAACAGAGATTGATATTATGGAAGATGGCCAAAGTGAAGAAGTGCTTCTTGTGATTTTTGACATGGATTCTAAACATTGTGAGGAATGGGTTCTAAACTCGGCTTGTACTTTTCATATGTGTCCCAACAGGGACTAGTTCTTAACATATGAAGGAGTTTCAAAAGGTACATTGTTTATGGAAAACAACGCGCCTTGTAAAATTACTAGAGTTGGTATAGTCAAAATCAGATTGTTCGATGGGACGATCCGAACACTTACAGATGTAAGGCATATTCCAGAAGTGAAGCGGAATCTCATATCTTTAAGTGCACTTGACTCAAATGGTTATAGATACATTGGTAAATGTAGAGTTTTGAAGGTGAGCTGAGGTGCTTTTGTTGTCATGAAGGGATATAAAAGCTCTACATAGATGTACATTTTGCATGGTTCCACAGTAATTGGGAATGCAATAGTTTTTACTTCTTATTTCACGGATGATGAAGTTACAAAACTTTGGTATATGCGACTCGGGCATATGAGTAAGAATGGCATGGTGAAGCTGAGTAGAAAAGAACTTCTTGATGGGTAGAATACCAGCAAAATAAATTTTTGTGAGCGTTGTGTTTTTAGAAAATAGAAAAGAGTAAGATTCACCAAAAGAAGGCAAAACACGAAGGGAACACTTGAATATATTCAGATCTTTGGGAACCGATCATGGTACCATCAAAAGGAGGCTATTATTACTTGTTGACAATGATTGCTAATTTATCTAATAAAGTTTGGGTATTCTTCTTGAAATAGAATAGTGATGTGTTTGAGACATTCAATGATTAGAAAACATTAGTAGAAAAGCAGACTGAACAGTAGGTGAAACGTCTAAACACAGATCATGGTTTAGAGTTTTGTTCAGATGAATTCAATAGCTTCTACAGGGCTGGAGGTATCTTGAGACACTTGACAGTGCCTAGACCTCCTCAATAGAATGGTGTGGCAGAATGGATGAATAGAACTTTGATGGAAAAGATTCGTTGTATGCTTTCAAATTCTGGGCTGCCTAAGACTTTTTGGGTCGAAGCTGCTACTACAACTTATTTTCTAATTAGTTGCTTACCCTCAGTTGCTATTGATAAAAAGGCACTAGAAAAAGAATGGTCTGGTAAACCTTCTTGCTATTCTGATTTGATGATTTTTGGGTGTCCTGCTTATGCTTGTGTGAATAATGGGAAGTTGGAGCTTAGGTCAAGAAAGTGCATCATTCTTGGGTATAAATCAGGCATGAAGGGGTGTAAATTGTGGTGTTCTAGGACAAGAAATGTGGTTGCTAGTAGGAATGTAGTATTTGATGAA
>CAIGRL010246713.1:0-14690 GCA_903798325.1 Fraxinus xanthoxyloides
TTTAAATCACATCAATAACTTTTTCTTCTTTTTCAACCACACATTTTTCATCAATCTACTATTCCAGAATACATTCTTTCAAAATAATGTGGCTCAAACACACCCATAATCTTTTTTTTTTTTTGACTAGGGTTAGTTTTATGCGTATGATATTCTATTGTGCCATCTCATTCAAAAGTTATGAAAAATAAAACACGTTGTGTATTTAGAGTTATTAATCAATAATCAATGGACCGTTTGTGATAGCGTAAAACAAATTGAAGTTGAATAAAATTATTGAACCACTTGATTTGATATTCGCTCGGACTCGACCTATCTTTGTACCCTAGGCTTGGGGAACCAGAAATTGCAGTTGGGGCGGTGATTGTGGGACCAAGGAAGGTAAGAGTCGAGCTAGCAAGGCCACAAGAGTTCCAATTATCGTTTGTCTCCAAGGAAAAAAAAAAAAAGTGTAGCCCCACTTCCAATCCCAATTGCAACCGATCAAAGTTTCGAGTTGTGACAAACTGATTTTACAAAAATAAAAGCAAAAAGGCGTAAGTCAAATGGGTTTGAAATTTTCACGTGCAAAAAATTGACTAATATTTGTTTTCTTCCATGATTTTCAGATTTCATGGGAATTGTAATTGGAACTTGAGGATCACGAAGAGACTCGTTAAGGATTAAATACATAATTAAATATTGAATTCCATATGTGTTGGAGTTTGAATTTAATAGTGATACTTAAGGTTTTAGTTACCGTTTCTAATTAGGTCATGAAATTGTAAATTGCGGCCATCATTCCAACCTTTACCCTATTCTTCGCTTTTATCGTCGACCGTTATCTCTATGCATTCATATCCTCAATTTTTCATAAATTAGCGGCTATAGTCCCTAATAACAGTTCTTTTTAACGTGGATTGAAATGTCAAGTTTGCCCTTGAGTTTACACAAACGTAAAAATAAATACAAATTTGAACAAAAACTATTATCGAGCACGATGGCTACTAAAGGTTAAGGATAAAAGTGCAAACGAGAGTAAAGGTTGATGACGATTGTCACAATTTACTCAGTTTTTAACAAACTTCGCTGAAATTAAGCCATCTATACTTATAAAAAGCTAAAGATTCGTGACTCATTGCGTCAATCAGATTGAAAAAGACGAAAAAGACTTTTGTCATTCTCTTCTTCCATACACAAATCTCTTGTATCCATTTACTGTTAGTCAAAAGGTAATTTCTGATTATTTTTTGTTCCTTATGATTGCCAGTTAGCCCTTCTTGTTTCTGCGAACGGAACAAAGGGTTTAGTGTAAAAATTTGACCTTTTATGTACAAGGAATTATGCATTGTACTATCATATTCCTAGGTTTTGTTCAATGAAACCGGTTGGTTGTCTTTTAATAAGATTCTTTAGGTTGTTTACAATATTTTTTCTTCTCTTGTCGGATTCTCTTACAGGAGGAGCAACCATGACTAGTGTTGATTCAAACGGCGTCCCAAGTTCTCCAACCCGGCTCGAGGTTTGAGCGATACAACATGTTTGGTTGTGCTTAAAAGCTACAACATGCTCTTGTATTTTTGAACGTTTAATCTTTCTTTTTTGAATCAAACATCAGGGAAAAGGAAAGGCGACCGTCGTTTGCTGGTTTCTTGGACTTGGATCGCTTATGGCATGGAATAGTATAATGACAATAGCAGATTACTACTATGCATTATTTCCCGTAAGCAACTTATTTCTTTAGTTATTCAGCCCTGGATTTTTTCAAGTTCTTGCTTTCGGCATGGTTGAGAGTCACAATAGTACAATGCACGATAGAAAAAAAAAAAAAAGGACGTTTTGTTGACACATGCAGTAATGGACTGCAGTATTGTGTTGTTCTTGCATTCCTTTGATTATCTGGAACTAATATCCAATATTGGACATTCTTTTCTATCTGCTTACTTCAATATTTTATGGATTTATACCTTCGAAATTTGAGGAATTTATGATTTTTCTACTTTTGCAGCTTTACCATCCTTCGAGGGTACTTACCCTCGTTTATCAACCATTTGCGGTTGGAATAATGATGATACTTGCTTACAATGAGGCAAAGATTAACACTAGGATGCGCAACATCTTCGGATACATTCTATTTTCCCTTGGTACTTTAGGGCTTTTAGTTGTAAGTTCTGCTATTAGTCAGTTTGTACGATCCTTTTAACGATTTTTTTGTTTCTAAACCCCATCGATGTAATCAAATTTGTATGGTTCCAGTTGGATCTAGCCACAGGAGGTAAAGGAGGAATCGGAAATTATATAGGCATTTGCGTTTTTGTTGCTGCTTTTGGAGTTGCAGATGCTCATGTTCAAGGTGGACTTGTTGGTGATTTGTCGTTCATGTGTCCCGAGTTCGTCCAAGTAAGATTTGTAGCTAAAGCTTATTTCGCTCTTCTTAAAAATTACTTTTCTAGAAAGTAATCAAGTTGGACCACCATTGTGCTCGTCTGTTCTTGCAGTCGATGTTTGCTGGTTTGGCTGCATCTGGGGCTCTTACTTCTGGCTTGAGGCTAATGACAAAAGCTATTTTTGACAAATCCGATCACGGTCTTCGTAAGGGAGTCGGTCAGTATTCGAAAATATCATAAATATTAAACTTTCCATTGATCTCCCTAAATAATCATACTCGTTGAATGTTTCTGGTTAAACATTCAAATAATGGAAATTATGGACTTTAACTGTGGGTAGCTAGTCTTCTAGCATATTTTCAATCATGCTACACGTACAGAATTTTTTCACAGAATTGTTTCATAGATAACACATGGCAAAACATCATTGAAAGATTGGCACCCTGTAGGACTTTTCCTGTACTTAGGGAAGAATCCGCATATTTTTGGTACATCTAAATAGTACACTGAGATTATAGGCTCTTTATCTTGTTCAGTAATGGCCAATAATGTTCAATCCTAACTATGGAAATGAGATCATTGTTATTTGGATTCAGATACAATAGTGTTCTATATTATGGTTTTGCAGTGTTATTTCTCGCCATCTCGACAGCCGTTGAATTTCTATGTATATTCCTATACGCGTTTGTCTTTAGCAAACTCCCAATCGTGAAGTACTATCGGGCAAAGGCTGCATCAGAAGGATCGAAAACAGTATCAGCTGACCTTGCTGCTGCTGGCATCCTGACTACAGAAAGCGAAAGCGTAAATTAAGTCAATAGACATTTGATTCTCAAAAAAAATATTATTTCAACATTTAAGAAATGCATTTTGCTATCACTGCAGGTTGTTGATGCTAAAGACGATAGACTGAGCAACAAACAATTGTTATCACAGAATGTTGATTATGCATTAGACCTCTACTTGATATATGTTCTCACATTATCAATTTTTCCAGGATTCTTGTACGAAAACACTGGTTCCCACCATCTAGGCTCTTGGTAAGTGCTCATATGATTAATTTGTTGGTTTAATCAATTTTTCTTTCTTGTATCAGTTCTCTTTCCTATTCAAATTCTCTTTTTGTCGTTAATAATGTCCCATGCTATTGAACCCTCTCTACCAAACATGCGGTTATAGCTTACATTACCAAGTTTGCTAGTGCCTAGAGACATTAGTCTCATCCATGAAATTCAAAGCAGCTGATGAAAAACCAGACATTATAAGTATTTTGGCTACTAAGCATCATATATTCTGTCAATTCAGGTATTCAATCGTCCTAATAGCAGTGTACAATGTGTGGGATCTTGTATCGAGATACATTCCCCTTATTGAACGCATCAAAATAGAATCCCGAAAGGGCCTTATGATTGCATGTCTATCACGTTTCTTGCTTGTCCCGGCCTTCTACTTCACTGCAAAATATGCCGATCAAGGATGGATGATATTTCTCGTATCCTTTTTGGGACTAACAAACGGCTACCTCACTGTATGCGTACTCACAGCTGCTCCCAAAGGTTACAAAGTAAGTCGATACCTCAACCCTCATAACATAGCATATATTCGTTATGATTTCTTTGTATGGCCTAATATGCGAATGGAAATTGTATTTGTAGGCACCGGAGCAGAATGCATTGGGTAATTTGATGGTCGTTTTTCTTCTTGGAGGCATTTTTACGGGCGTTGCTCTTGATTGGTTGTGGCTTATTGGTAACGGAAAGTTTTAAGGAGACGATGTTTATACTTACTGAAAGACACTCAGCGGGCAAATTTTGTTCAATTATTTGGCTAGCAGTAGAAATTTCCATGCATGGACTATATTATTAATTTGTAAATATATTCAGTATTCGTAAATTTTTATGCATCAACTTCACATTTAATTTGTCAACATGTTTGATTAGAGTAATTACTAGGTACATGTTTCGGATAATCAGGCAGTTAAGTTCCAATATTCACAGGTTAATTCACCTTACATAGGAATGAAAATGACAGTTATTTTGACAGTTAAAAGAGTCGACGGTTGAAATATGTTGAAACAAGTCCACTCGCCCTTTTCTTTTCCTGCGACCCCTTTCTTTATATATTTCGAGAACTAGTACTGATGTATAATCTATTCGTTATAAATATATCGATGAGAACACCTAACAGAGAAGGAAATTCATTGCAGAAATTTGAACTTTCGACTTGTGGTTAGAGAACTGCCATTTCGGGGATTCAATGTTGCCTTGTTGCTATGAACTTCTTAAAACTACCTTGCTTTTCTTACACTCAAAACTTTTCTTTACAAAATGCATCAAGTCATTCCTGGTTTGGTATCAGACATATTCTTCTTATTTGAAGCAGAAATGTATTTATGTTCCTAGTTTATCGAAATTCATTTTTCTTTGCGCTTTATGTCGACTATTCTTATTTTCTCAGACGTTTTCTAGGTTATTTTGTTGAAAAAAATGATGCTGCAAATTTCTAGATTATTTTGTTGTAAACAAATAATTCCCAAGCCATTAGGAGTTCAATGCAGGAACTTGCACAAGAAATCGATCAATGTGACATGGGAAAAACCAGAGATCGGGTGGACAAAGTTAAACTACGATGGATCCTGCAAATGCAAGACGGGAAAATCAAGCATCGGAGGGATTTTCAGGAACCATAATGCTGAATTCTTACTCGGATATGCTGAATCAATTGGAAATTCCAACAGCACGATCGCAGAGTTGGCTGCTCTTCGAAGAGGCCTCGAGTTAGTACTCGAGAATGGTTGGAACGACATATGGCTTGAAGGAGACTCCAAGACTCTAGTTGACATAATTGCACGAAAAAAACCAGTAAAATGCGTAGAAGTACAGAAGCATGTTACATGTATAAACTCGATGATGCCAGAAATTCGAAGCTGTATTTTAACACATATTTATAGGGAAGGCAACAGGGCTGCCGATAAATTCGCACACATGGGACACAATTTGAAGAACCCTCAAATTTGGCGGGACATTCCTCGAAATGAAGTTCTTCGACGTATTGTGCTTCAAGATGCTGGAGGCAAAACATTTCTTCGAAGAAGATAAACTAAATTATACGTAGTTTCATTTTTTGTTGAAAGAATTGAACATAATTGTAATATCTCAGACATAAAAACTAGGAAGAGTTCGAAATATTTGGCCAAGCAGCACAAATAGACACAACAACATTGTAAACCGTATTCTAAATACTTGATTTCAGTATACATTGTTGATGTCCTCGAGAAACAGATCATACTAATGTTTTCAATTTCTGACATCATGGAATTATATACCTTAGCTTATTTATCTGCTAATCATGAAACAGTTCAAGAATTGGTAACTGCATTAATATCAAATCAACCCATCGAATACAATCTGATAAATTAAAGTATCAGATGAAGAAAAAACCTTCAATAAAATTGAAACTGAGTAGGTCGAATCTGTACATTTGGAGTCCATCGAGTTGTCAATCTTTATCTGTATATGTTGTACGAATAGTGATGAACAAAATTGATACTTGTATGCACAAAGTAGTGTATTATATATACGTTTCAAGTGGCAAATTGAAATTAAAGCATCTAATACAGTAAAAGACTCCTTATTTATCGCTGTAACTTCCTCTCGCTCTCAATAGAAACCCACAAATTTGAAACCCTACCAATCACAAACCCCAGTCCTTTCTCGTTTTCACAAAAGAAATCTGGAAAATTGAATTAATTGCTAACTTCTTCAATGCCGGAAAAAGATTTGCCACCGGATCATTTGCGGTGCAAGAGGACCGACGGCCGTCAATGGCGGTGTAGCAGGCGAGCGTTGGACGGGTTAACGCAATGTGAAATTCATCATCTTCAAGGCCGTCACCGCCAGAAGAAACAGAAGGTGCCAGACTCGCTTAAAATCGAGAGGAGTTATTCAAAGCAGAGGAAAAATGGTGAAAAAGGGGGTGTTTCGAAATTGACTAAAATGCAACAGACGGTGGAGAAGAGAAAGCGGTGTCAATCGGAGGCGCTGGATGAGGCTTTGAAGCGGATGAAATTGAGAAAAGGCGAGTTGCAGTTGGAACTGATCAGAGTGTTCTTGAAGAGGCAAGTGGAGAAGAAGAAGGAGAGAGCATTAAAGGAATCTGCAATTGGTGAAACGATGAGAGTGTTGCCTAATGGAGTCATGGCTATTTCGCGTTTGCCTTTGAACTCGCAGGAATTTAGCAATCAAAATTGTGTTCTGGATGTGAAAGTGGGGGGTGGATTTGAAGTTGAGCTTGTTTTCACAGAGGAATTTCCGATCAAAAAATATTGAACCACTCCCAATTGGTACAATGCAGGTTGTTATCTCACTTTCCAACAAGTGAATTTGAATTGCTTATCTAATTTTTAACTGCGAGGAAACGATATAATGTAGGTTCTCCTTTGTATGAGAAAATATGAATTTGGTTTTGGAATTTGTGTTTCTTGAACTGTTATCTGTTTAAGGAACTGATATTAATGTTTCGGTTTCACCACTAGGTTGTCCCATTCGCAGGGAGTGTTAAGAAAAGAAAAATAAAGATATGCCATTGGTGCAGAGCAAATAATAAACTGAGTATGATCAAGTGTTTGAGTTGCAGGAAACGGTTCTTTTTTACAGATTGTCTTAAAGAGAGGTTTGATGTTCTTATATACTCATATTTTAAAATATTTTTAGCTGTGCTGCTGGAAAAATAGATTGCATATGGTTCCCTTTTTGATTCTCAAATGAAAAGTTCTTTCTTTGTTGCTACCATGCTAGTTTCTTTATATGGTTTTCAACCTTTATTAAAGTAATTTTATTAAAATACCAGCTAATGTTCCCAGATGAAATCGGGCAATTCTCTTTTGGTGGAGTCATTTTTGCTACGCATGATTGGTTAAGATTTTGATTGAAACATTTGCTGAAGTGATTATATTTGCAAGCTGTTTGTTAGTAAGGAATGGAAAAAATTATGCCACAAAACTGAAAATGGATATTAATGTAATAAATACTACTACCTATTGATACATTTTTTGTTTCATGTTTGGGAGTTCTTTATAATTGATTTCAACTATAAATAGGTAGAAGTGAGTGATGGATAAGTAAATAGTACTTGTAGCTCCCACAAAATGTTTGAATAAAAAGTTGTTTGACCAATTATACAAATTAGCCAAACATGGGCTTAGGGCAACTCCAACCAATGCTCCTACAACCCAACTTCAAATCTTGACGCCAAATTGGTGTAATAAACAGTGTTGCACCAAATTTGGAGCAACATTGTTCATTCGGTGTAATTTATAGAGTTTTTCTTATTTTCCATTTTGTCCTAATATTATACTACAACAAATTTCAATTCATATTATATCCTTTTATTACTTAATGATTTAATTTAATTTTATATTTTTATTGATTTGATTATTATTAACATTTATAATAAATTATAATCAAATAATAAATAATAACTATTAATAAAGGCAATATTGTATTTAATTAAATGTAATTTTAGTAGTAATAGAATCTGTAATTAAATAATTTTTTAAAATAAATTAATTGTTGAGAATTTAAAAAGGAAATAAAGCAAACACTGTTCATTTGGTGTAATGGGTTGGAAATACTATATAAGATGGTATAAAAGTTGCATCATTTTGGTGTGAAAGTTGCACCATTTTAGTGAAATTGGGCTGGAGATGGCCTTAGAGATTTTCACTGTATAACTTTATAATTTTTCATTTCAATAGGATATAAAGGGAAAAATGTGAGTTTCAGTGACATTAATTGACCCCACTGGGATCAATATAGCCCCGCACTTGTCTATGTACTAGATAAAGATACTATTATGAACCTTGTGTAAATTGTCACATAATTAGTAACCACCATTTTATCCATTCTTATTTGTAGCATATGGCAAGCAAAGTTCTATTTGTTAATCCTGTAACAATGAATTTATTGGTTCCATTTTGGGCTGAGCAATAAAGCTTCTTGCATGCCTGGAAATTAAGAAGGGAGGCAACAAAGTCCTTTGTAATACCATTTCATGTTTAAATCATTACACTATATTAATAGCAGGATTAACCAAAGTTGAAAATGGTACAAAAGAAGGAAGAACTAATTAGAGAACTTTTGACTATAATCTTTGCAGCAGAAGAAAAAGAAAGGAAAAAAAAAAGAAGGAAAGATCTGTCATGAATTAAGCCCTTGTTTGACAACGATTATCCAAAAATTCATTTTTCTACATATTCATTTTCAACCATACACTCGTACAATAAAATATTCTGCACGTAAACCCAAAATTTTCCCATACTTTTTATTCATACATTCTCCAAAAATTCACTATTCAAAACATTGTTTTTGTCAAATAATGGCCATCAAACAGGGCCTAACTATGGAGTTTGGACCTTTTCTAAAACTTGTAGCAGTTGACCATTTGAGTTTTCTACACTTCTCTTGTGCTTCTTAACTTAGGACGCTAAGTAGGTAGGTAGGTATATTCTGCTTGCATATTTAACTTTTACCAGTTCGCCTGATATTTATAGAACTTGAATGTCATTTAGGTATTTTGAGAGGCAAGAAGTGAAGGAGAAATGTCCTGCCTGCCATGGAACTTGCACTTGTATGATCTGCAAAAAACAGCAATCCAAGGCTGTTAATCACAAGGTTTGACATGAAAAATGCTATATCTTGATTTTCTTCATTTTGTTTTATAAGCATTGGATGTTGATGCATCTGTTTATTTATAATTCTTCTTCCAGGAATGTCCTAGAAGTAAAAGGAGGGTTGATAGAAGTCACTTACTTCATTATCTGATCAATATACTTCTTCCAGTACTAAAACAAATTAATCACGATCAGAGTGCTGAGATGGAGATAGAAGCTCACGTATCAGGTATTACCAACATCTTGCTCAGTCACTGCATGGTGAATCTGTTTCCTTATTTGATGTCAAATCAGTTAGTCTTAAAAATGTTACTTAACAGGCAATGAAGTCCAGATTCCACAGGCAAACTTAGGCTTCCAAAATTTACACTGCTGGTAATTTCCATATTGCCGCAATATATGAATGTGAGACTAAGACTGTAAGTTGACTTTCTTTTAATATTTTTTTACATGGTGTATTGAAATATTGAGCAGCAACTGCAAAAATTCCATTGCGGATTACCACAGAAGCTGCACAAAGTGTTCCTATAATATTTGCTTAAGTTGTTTAGAGTTATGTCGAGGGAGCTTACGTGGAGGATCTAAGCTTAAAAGTTGCAAGAAAAAGAAAACGTGTCCATCTGATGATGAGCTGCTGCTAAAGATAAACAATAACATTTCAAGGCAAAGTTCTGGTGGGATGTACTCTCTGTCTCCCATGTCATTGCAAAATTGGGAAGCTAATGCTGATGGCAGTATTTCTTGCCCATCTGTGGATATTGGAGGTTGTGGAAATAGCCTTCTTGATTTAAGATGCGTATTTCCCTCAACCTGGACCAGAGAGCTGGAATTTAGAGCTGAAAAAATATTATGCAGCTATCACTCTCTGGAGATTGCAGATGTTTCTTTGTTTTGCTCTCTCTGCAAGGGAATTGACCATAAAGCTGGTGTAGTTAAGACTCTGCGAGAAGGGTCTAGTAGAATAGGTTCTAATGACAACTATCTGTATTGTCCTACTCTACAGGGTCTTCATAAAGAAACCCTTGACCATTTTCAGAAGCACTGGGGTATGGGTCATCCTGTTATAGTTCAAAACGTTCTTAAGAGCGCCTCAGGTTTGTGTTGGGATCCATTTACCATGTTCTGCTCTTATATTGAAAATAGGAGCTCCAAAGCTTACAATAAGGATAGCGTGGAAGCAACAAACTGCTCAGATTGGTGTGAGGTCAGTGTCTTTGTATCTCTGTCTCTATTACGGTGATAAACTAAGCAACTGTTGAAGTAATTCAACACTATGTAACATCTTGGAAAGCAGAAGAATATTGCGAATAGAATTCTAACTTTGAATAGATGGCTATTAAACACATAGACATTAAACACATGATGCCTTGTACATTCGGAGATAGGAGATATCATATTAGTAAGTTACTGCAGCTAAAGCATTGTTTATCCCTTCATCTTGTTAATTGTTAATGATGGCATTAAGAAATGAATAAGATGTCTTTTTCTCTTCCAGGGTGAAAGCTTTCCAAGATATTAAATCACTAAATTGTTTTGGAGCACTATTATTAACCTGTTTGTGAAGTTGCAGATATTGCAAAGAGCGAACTTGCACCGACACACTCTCAACGCTGGCGAGTTGGTGTCCGACGTGTATTGGTGAAGCGCCAGGTGGCACGTCCAATTTATTTTTTGGTTTTGTATGGTTGGACATATTGCTAATACACCGGTAGAAAAATCATGTCGGACACTGACACGTCTTGAAAATGCAAGGTGTCGTGTTAAATTTTTCTTTTTTTCATTTTTTTTATTTTTTATAGTTGCGGAAGTCATCGACACATTGCCAATACGTTGGGGATACATTGTGTCAGACACGACATGTCCTCGACAAGTGTCAAAATACCGGGTAGACTAATCAAATTATTTTTTGGTTTTATATAGTTGGACATGTTGCCAACATATGCTGACACGTTGGAAGATAGATTGCTGATACTTCACGAGATACATTGTCAACACGTCGGAATTAACAAAAATAAATTTATTTTACAATATAAAAAATAAAAAATGTAAAAATAAATAAATGAATTAATATTATTTTAGTGAGCGTGTTAGAAATGTGCCGTGTCAGTACTTCTTGAAAAATTGCGTGTAGCATGTCAATGTCGCATCATGATCGGTGCTTCCTAGGCAAAGATAAATAGTTTTAATGATACTTTAATTTCAGTATTCTTTTAGCTTTGGTTGTTTACACATTCTCATGAGCGATGATAGATTAATTTCTTTTAATTTGCTCCTTGTCCTCACTTAAATGCACCTCGATATGTATTGTACATTTGTTCTTGCAGGTAGAAATTGCTAGGAAACAGATATTCATGGGATCACTGGAGAAGAGAACACATGCAAGCGTGCGGCATAAAACACTAAAATTCAAAGCTTCGTTTTCTTCCAGTTTATTTCAAAAGCAATTTCCAGCTCACTATAACGAGATCTTACATGCTTTACCACTCCCAGAGTACATTAATCCATTGTCTGGCCTTCTGAACTTGGCTGCTAATTTGCCTAAGGAATTGCATAAAACTGACTTAGGTCCTTGTATCTATATTTCATATGGAGGTCCAGAGGAACTAACGCAGGCGGATTTTTTGACAAAGCTATGTTATGAATCACATGATACGGTATGATTTTGTTTCTTTTCTTTTTATCTGTCTGAACTTTTAATTGTAACGCATCTGGACGATCTCAATTATCGTTACTAACTGAGAATAGATAATTCAGTATTTACACAAGGAGCATTTTTATAAAGGATTAGTCTTAAAAGTTGGATGATATAATAACTAATTCTGTTTTCTTTTCAATCCAGGTTAATATTCTCGCTCATGCTACAGATATTCCAATCTCCCAAGAACAGATTACTAAGACTAAAAGTTTAATGAAAAAATGCAAGTCTAGTGATCCTCATGGGCAGTCAGCAGGCCATTCAACTGATCAGAAACGCAAGTCACCTTTGCAGAATGAAGGTACTGGTGAATTAGGCTTGCCTGCCTTTGTTGGAGATAGGATGCACCTACCTAATGGAATCCACTCCTGTGATTCACTCAACGGCCATACATTAAGTGTTGAAGATGAAAATACGTCTCTTGACAGTGAATCTGATTCTGAGGAATCAGAAATTTGCTGTGGAACTATTGAAAAATCTGAAGACACTGATGAGTATTTTCTTGGTGAAGATATAGATAGCTTTTGTTCTAGTGAAGATAAGCGAGAAAACAATTCTTGTGGTGCCCAATGGGACGTTTTCCGTCGACAAGATGTCCCAAAACTTCTAGAATATCTAAAGCGACACTCTAATGAGCTCAGCCGTACTTGCTATTCAAAACATGTATGATTACTTTAGAAAAAGTTTTTGTTAGACAACATTGACTTATCATACTAAATACTGGTTTATGGGTATCTGCAATAGGTGGTTCATCCAATCCTTGATCAGAACTTTTATCTCGATGCTTTTCACAAATTGAAGCTTAAAGAGGAGTTTGGTAAGTTGTGGCGAGAGGTCTTCTCTCTTTGATATTATTCATAGATTTTCAACATTGTCTTATTTTTCACGGGTGGTTTCAGATATTCAACCTTGGACCTTTGATCAACATCCTGGAGAAGCTATCATCATTCCAGCTGGATGTCCGTATCAAATTAAGAAACTTAAAGTAAGGTTCTATACAGAACATAGTTACTATTTAGCTTCATTTGGCCTGAGAAACAATTTTACTGACTCGTCTGTTGTGCGTAATAGTTTTTTATTTCTCATAGAACAAATTATTTGCATATAGGAAAGGAGAAAAATAAGAAGACAAGTTAGGGGCCCCTACTGCCTTGGGTGTAGAGCACTAGATTTGTGCAGTACATTTGCCAATTATAAGAAGATTACCTCTTTATTTGGTTCTTGAATTAGCATCTAACATTGCAATTTGTGGATTTGAGCTACTCATTGTTGGAAGCTTTTGGACTTTTTCAGTCGTGTGTCGGAGTTGTTTTGGACTTCATCTCACCTGAAAATGTCACTCAATGCGTTAAACTGAGTGATGAAATCCGCCTACTTCCTATGCGGCACAAAGCAAGAGAAAGATTGTTGGAAGTACGTTTTGTTATGTACCCTCTTCTTAATATCCCTTCTCGATTTTTTATTACAGAAAACCAACAATGAAAAACGACTTTTACAGGTGAAAAGGATGACCCTTCATGGAATCAATGCAGCAATTGAAGATATCTGTAATCTTATGCACTCAGAGCAAGTAATCCTCTTATACACGTTTCTAACTTTGTTCTTGTTTGCATTTGTTTGTGTGGAACTTGATATTTACTTCTACGCAAAAACTCTTGCATGTTTCCTTTACTAGTTTGCTTATGAAATGTGTTACCCAAATGTTGTGGGCTGTGGCAAAAGTTTTAGGGAATTATAGATCTTTAGCAATTCACAGGTTCATAATTATTGTCTGTGTGTGTCATGTGATTGGTGCGCATCCTTAACCGGCAAAAAATAATTAGCTTGAGAATCTTTATTGAATAGAGAAGAAATATTAGTTTTAAAGTATTCCCCCAAATCGTTTACTAAATTCACACTCCAGGATTGATGGACTCAATGAAATTGGAAGCACCCACCATCGGAAGAGATTAATCTGTGCAGCTTGTGATTTACTGTCAGCCTACATGGATTTCTCCTTCTGTACTGTAAGTACAAGATTGAAGAGCTAGAATACATGCATATTTTTCGTCTCCCATGATATTGATTTTTCTTTTATCAAATTCGTGTTCATCGCAGTGAAAGCGTTTGAGCTGGCTGTCTATTGGCTCATTGACTAAGAGGAGGTAATTGAAGTAAAATTATGATCTCTCGCTGTTGAGTTTTTGATTACAACATATTTTTGGAATGTGGAAGCCCAAATTCCTAGCGACAATATGGTTTATAGTTAAGTCAAAACTCCTAAACTGTGACGATTATTTCAACAAGAAGTTCACAAATTGTGGAATGGGTTATGATTTACAGTTTTCTAACCATCTCCCGTCATTATTGTCGTCCGAGGTAGAGTTTTGATGCAGTGGGAGCTGCAAATTCTGCAGATATCTTGTTGGAAAATCTGCCAGTTTGTTTGACATATTTCTGACGATTTTTGGAGCTCATATGGGTTGTAGCCATTGTAAAGTTGTATATAAATTTTTTTAGGATTCTTCCTTTTCTTATCTTTGCCAATTTGTTTCTCTGTTCTATTGGCATTTTTTCAAGGCTATTTTTACACTTGTTCTGAATATATTTACATGTATTGTTAGGCAATTGAATATGCAGGAATTATTATTACGATTGCTTCTAGGTCTGAATTATGACATGCTCGAATATGTTAGCCTCAACAGTCAACATATGCTATGCTACGATGTTTTGACCATCTTCGGATAACTGGAATGGAAGTTGTAAAAACTTGAGTTTAAATTGCCATTTGACTTTTGTGGTTGTTTGGGTGTATGTTAGAAATTAAGCAAATGCAAAAAATAGAAGATACAATTCTAGCAGGAATTTGATCAATGAAGAACGGAAACTTCAATTGAATGTGAATTGTTAATTCCAGTAAATTACATCTTATCTATATATATAGACAATAATTTCTACACCAAAAATAACAAACAGAAAA
>CAIGRL010246728.1:0-13034 GCA_903798325.1 Fraxinus xanthoxyloides
TCAATCAAGATGCTCTTCCCTCCATTCCAATTTAGCTTGCCACATGTATAGTTGCACCGAAGATGCTCTAAGTGTGCTCCGAATTGACATATGCTCACGTAGGAATGACCAAAAAAAAAATCGACTTGAATCTTGTGATTTATTAATTTACTATAAAACTTTCAATTGAAAATGTATTCTAATAAATAAAATTTAATTAAAAGGAAATGGTAAATAAGGATATTTAAATCCCATCTCTCGAAAATCCCTACCAAATGGGGACAATATTTTAATCCTCGACTATGTCTCACCATATTGTTATTCCTAAAACGTCTTTCAATACATCTTTTATACCTTAATATATTATTTTTTATCAAATAAAATAAGAAGACTTGATGTGTAATGTGACGAAAGTATCGATCCATCGTTGCCCAAAATAAATAGCATTAAAATAAAAAGCTCATAAAGCTGTTAGAGTAATTTTAAATCTAAGTTGCAGCATTAACGTTCTCAAACAGGTTCATTTTCAATTGTTTTCAAGTATCAATGCGCTAATACTGATAACAAAGGGGATAATTAAGTAAATTAAAAGTTTGTCAGTAAAAAAATAATTTTAAATTCTTAATTTTCCGTGATTGTTTTAGATGAATCATTGCTTTACAGTTGTTTACTGACTAATTGTACGATAATAATTATTAAATAAAAATTAATCTCATTGGTCCCGTAAACTTGCCTAGGTTTACATTCCTTTTGCACCCCCAACTCTTATTTCAGTGAGAAAACGTTGTCCAATGCATGGTGCTATCATAATTTGTATGTCTCGATAAATAAAGTGCAATAACTAGAGTTTTATTTTTAATAAATAAAGTTAACTTTATCAAATGCTGCATTTATTAAAAATTATATATAAAACATAGTAATACGTAATTCTCTAATTAGATTTATCGATAAAGAAAATTGACGTTGGCGGAATTTGATTGTACTCTCTATTGCATACTTTAGAGTTTAGTTGCATCTCTTTCGTGAGTCTTATTTTTTTATTTTTTATTATAATGAATAAATTATACGATTTTTGAGATAGTGATGCAAATTTTTACATCGTATTATCTCGACAGCAGTGGAGAAAAAATAATTAGGGTCTAGTCATTGACCTAACTAGTAAGGGTAATTCTTGTCAAAAATTGATATTGGTGTTAATGGAAAATCTCCTAAAACACAAAAGAGTGTAATGGAAAACTAAATGAATGAGTTGGAAAGAGAGAGGTATGAATTAAAAGTGGTTTTAAAAGTCGTCAACGACCATAGTAAAAGTAGACATTTTAACTTATATAATATTTTCCTCACTTCCAACTTTTCAATAAATAAAATACAATGCAACTGTCAATAAGCCTATACTTTAACCAAATTAAGAGATTATTCGAACTCGACTTGACATTGACTTCCTTGTACTACAATCTTCGATCTTCTAGTTATTGTCCACAAATCCATCCTGGTCACCTCGCAATCTTTGGCAAGCTGGAAAACTTGTCTTTGTGAGACTCGATCGTTATAGCTCTACCTCAATTTGACTCCAATACCGCAACTCCACCTATGTTAATAACTAAAGATGTAAGTGTATGCATATGTCAAGAACAATTTTGAAGGGACCAAATAAAGCTCGTTTTTAATAGGCGGTACTTCTTTTTCGATATATTATTCTCAAAACAGTAGCCCACCTAATTTTCTTAAGAATATAAGAAGCCCAAGAGGGGGAAGGCCTGGAAAGTCAGGTCAACTGAAGGCCCATAACATAGTCCGTTTCAAACCTGGGCCTAGTATGCCAAATTGACTACCCTCGAAACAGGGGAAAAATTGGTCACCATTTAAAGTTTCATTTTGACAAACAACAAAACATTGTAAAACTTGCAGAAATCAAGTCATAAATAAAAAAAAAAAAATAATAATAATTAAAAAAAAGAAGATAATATTGTGAAATATTCAGTTCTCATATTTTGTTACAAGAAAATAGATGTGTGAAATTCTGGATAGAATGTGAAAAATTGATTTGCATTTTTTCATAAGACGATGTAAAAACAAACTATTTGATAAACAACATTATGACCACACGAGTTAGAGTGTGTCCACTTTTAAGGTCACATGATCGCATAAAATATGTGACCATGAAATCTGATATAAGATGTTTGTGAGCTAAATTAGGATCCCAAATTATACTGTAATCATTTTGAATTCATGCATGTTTATTGTTATCGTTGATCATTACATTGAAGATGATGGCTTACCATGAACGTAAATGTAAACGTGAGTAATGTGCTATTGTCCCTCTTGTGTAATACGATATTGTGACATTTACTTTGTGCATATAACTCTTGTTTCTATTTAATATAGCCTGAAGAAGGGTACAATAAAGTTAAGGTTTAGCAATTGCAAGCCCCTCTTCGACCCATGAAAAAACAAATTATGATGGGATTCTTCATATTGGGCGTTGAAAGATTTGTAGAGAGTTTTCTCTCTATAGTCACTAAAACAAATGAACAATACATTTTTTTTTTTTTATTTTTGAGAAAAATTGTAATTTAAATTAAATAAAAAAAACATGTTTATGAAATTGGTTAATTTGAATAGTTGGAATTTGAAAACTAAATTAAAAGCTCTCTCTCCAAAAAGTTGTGAAAATGGAGAGTAGCTTATCCATCATTTTCCATTTTATATATACTAATACTATTTTTTTAAAAAGTAACTGACATAATTGATATTATTAAAGGAAAAACTAAAATTGTATATATATGTATATGGAATTACTTATATGATTTGAAAATTATGAATAAACTGAAATTTAATGTTTTGATTACAATAACACTTCATTATATACAATATTTTTTTCTTAACATCCCACGACTTTTTTTTTTCCTTTTTATTTGTAGCTCACATAATCTACAAATATATAAACCAGATAAAAATATTCACACCTATATAAATTATCAGAACACATAATATTTTAAGTAAAGACAAAAAAAAAAATTGCACCAAAGTGGAGTATATAGATTCAACGTTGAACGAATGATCAAATTGTGTATTAAAAAATAAAATTCATTTGGAAAAAAAAAAATCTTTGATAGATGCAAACACTAATTCTTACATAATCGAAATAAACTATTGTGGAAAAGAACTTTTGAGGGTAAAATAAGTATTTAAAAGTTTCGCATCAACCATTCCTTTTTATATATTGTAGATTATTAAGGTAATTATTTGTTTCATTATTAGATTTGGATCTTGCAAATATAGAAAAGAAAGGGAAAATTGCATCCATGATTTCCAGCCTATTAAGTTTGAGCAAATGAGTACTCAACTTTTTCTTTTGATATTTACGCCCCCTACCTTTTGGTTTAGTTTCAATTGAAGGTTTTCATCAATTTTTCCGTTAAAGAAAATAAAATTTTATTTACAAATAATGCTTACTATTTTATCTCATAAACATTGTTCATTAATTAGAACGATAATATGTGTAGAAATTGTCCATTAAGAACTGCACTAGAAAAATAAATTGTAGAAATTAAAAAAAAAAAAGGGTTAAGAACCTATGTATTAGGAAACTCATTAAGTGTGTGCTCGGTAGAGATTAAAATCGGATTAAAATTGAAAAATTAGTCTTTATTGTTGACTTTTATTAGACGAACAAGATCTAATAACAGTTATATTTTCAATTTTAAGTGGATTTTAAATACGATCGAACACCTAAGTTGGGACTTTAAACAGTTTTGGCAATAGGAGGACCACAATGGGTACATAAACCATAAATTCCAAGAAATGTTTCTGAAAAAAAGGAAACGTAAAATGAATAAACGTTCAATAGCCCGGAAACCACATAAAATTTCATACATTCAGTCTCCTCACCACAAGATTTATCAACAAAATTCAACCAACCAACCAAAACTTTTCTTTTTCTTTATTTTTTTAATTTAATGGGCCAAATCATCTTCCAGTAGTGTCAGGTCTGTCATATGTGCTACTGGTGTGTCTACCCCATTATACACCCGTATACGAAGAGTACAAAATTATCCAGATTTTGCAGTCGCGTTTTGCTCAAAACCTTCAAATTCAACGGATTAGCCTCAAAGATTTCACCTTTTTGTTTGTGGTTTCTTGCTATTTCTTGATTTCATGGCTTCTTCTTTACTCAATGGAGCCATAAACCCCACACTCACTAGAGGAATTGCTCAAACCCCAAATGGGCTAAGTTTTCTTGGCTCAGATTTTAATGGAAAGCATTTTCCCAAGTTGAATTCTGTTTCTCGTGTCAAAATCTCAAAAACCCACAAGAGTAAAACTCTTGTATCCCCTAATTGCAGTGTTTCAGCATCTCGGCCAGCCTCTCAGCCAAGGTTCATACAGCATAAAAAAGAGGCATTTTGGTTCTACAGGTTTCTATCAATTGTGTACGATCATGTTATAAACCCTGGGCATTGGACTGAGGATATGAGGGATGATGCACTTGAGCCAGCTGAACTCAATAATAGAAATTTGACAGTGGTGGATGTTGGTGGAGGTACAGGGTTTACCACTTTGGGTATAGTGAAACATGTGGATGCTAAGAATGTTACAATTCTTGATCAGTCTCCTCATCAGCTAGCCAAGGCTAAGAAGAAGGAGCCCTTGAAGGAATGCAAGATAATCGAGGGTGATGCTGAGGACCTCCCTTTCAAAACTGATTATGCTGATAGATATATATCTGCTGGGAGGTAAACAAATTCCTTATTTTGTTTATTTTCTACATTTGATTTATCTAATTTCCGCCTTTTGTTTTGTTGGATTGAGTGGAACTTAGTTATATTGTAGACTTATCCCTAGACCCTAGAATGGGTATGCGAAGTTGGACTTGGCTCCCATGTTGAGGGTGAACCTCTATAAATTTGCCCTGTTTTTATTTGATTGTGTTTTTTATAGCTTTTATAAGAAGGGGTTAGGGCTAAATTCCTTACTGTCAGTTTAATTGCCTAGAAAAACTTCAACTGCATTTCACCTTGATTGTTGAAATGATGTCTTAATATTTCTTTTCTTAAATCTTGATTTATTGATATCGCTGAACCATTGGGCTAATCAAACTATCACTGATATTGCTTGTTTTCTTGTGTTAAGGAACTGGCACACATCAAAATATCCATGGACTCGATTTTAAGTTCAATATTATGGATTCCTCACATTGAATCGCACACAGAGTTAGAGTTTAACTGGAAGAAATATGGTTAATTAATCTATCAATAATTTGTTGGATATTCAAGATTATGAAAATCCACTAAAATCTAGGCAGTTGTGCACATCCATTGATGGCAATATATTCATTACTTAATGAAAACATGGGAGAGAGAGTTCCAAATGTTGTGTCTTACTGATGTTCTACAACTGTACTTTCTTTTTCAGTATTGAGTACTGGCCAGACCCACAACGTGGCATCAGGGAAGCATATCGAGTTTTGAGGCTCGGAGGGAAGGCTTGCGTAATTGGTCCTGTATATCCGACATTTTGGTTATCTCGCTTCTTTGCTGATGTGTGGATGCTCTTCCCGAAGGAGGAAGAGTACATTGAGTGGTTTGAAAAGGCTGGATTCAAGGATGTCCAACTTAAGAGGATTGGTCCAAAATGGTATCGTGGGGTCCGTAGACATGGGCTGATTATGGGATGCTCGGTTACAGGTGTAAAACCTGCATCTGGGGACTCACCTTTGCAGGTAGTTTTCTAATTGTTCTTCCACGACTGTTATAACATTAACGCTTTCATGACTCGTTTGGTAAGTTGGATCTTGCAACATTGAATGACGAAAGAAAAAAAAACAGAGATATTTTCCCTTACACACTACATTCCCTGTATAGCAAACATGCCCACATGCTCACGTTGTTTTACTCCCTGGCAGTCACACTGATTTTCTTGCTAAGTTGAACTATCTTCACTGGCTTTATTCTATTTCAACCTTGTGAAAACAGCTCAATTCTTGTTATTGTTAACGCATGTCTTTCTATGCTTATATGAAAACCGTGTAGAAATTTTTGTCATATTCCAAATACCTGCAGCAAGGCTATGTGCCAGAGCAAATTACAAAGCAGTCATAATTTTTCTCTTGCTATAATCAACTCGTCTACATTGCCGTCCCAGGAAAACTTCGTGCATGTCTCTCAATTTTATTTCTGATTCCAAGTTGAATTGAACTCTCCTTACACTTTCTTGAATAGAGAAGAGAGGTCTAGATATTCACCTGACACCGAAGTGACACTTTTGGCATTCGACTACACACTACGAGACAATATTAAAAAAAGAAATTAAAACCTTATCTAAATTGTATTGTGTATTATTGATTAATATGCTCTTTATGCTTAGACGTTAAGTGCATCTTGTGGCAGCATAAATTTCGTATTGGTTGCTACAGACTCTAGAATGAAAAGATGATCTCTACCTGACTAAATTTTGATCCGTCGACCTTGATTCTCCCGCATACAAGTTTTGTCTCGTCGCCTCCTATCCCTACTCTGTGTGAGATATCTGGAAGGAGCACTTGCTAAATGTGTGCTCACTCTTGATGATAATCCAGCAACCAATTTTGCGTATCATTTGTTCATATCTTGCTTAGTTAAGAAAATTTCGATTCTTCATAAATGCATGTGCTAAAATAATCTTGATTTTTCTATTTGTGTAGCTTGGTCCTAAGGTAGAGGATGTTTCGGAGCCTGTAAATCCTTTCGTGTTTCTTTCGCGCTTCATCTTAGGTGCCATGGCAGCAACTTACTACGTATTGGTTCCCATTTACATGTGGATCAAAGATCTAATTGTCCCAAAAGGTCAGCCTATATAAGAGGGGATCGAGTGGTTCGACTATTGCTTTCTGTCCATCAGAGCTGCCTTGCCTTTCCGTGTTTTCATCAAAAACAATTTCCTTGAATAGAACCAAGTACTCCCACCCCCAGAAACTAGTTTCAATTTTCAAGCATGCGTGTTGTTAGATAGTTGAAAAGTCTTGTATTTGAATTCAAGATCAATTGACATATGGTACTTGTCTTTGCACATTGAATAGATTTGCTTACCTTTAGTATCCATTAGTGGACAAATGATAATTATAGCAAAAATTGAGAGGAATAGAACAAATAAAAATGTTGCAAACTTGATATTAACTAAATTTGGAACTATCACACTCCAACGTGATAAAATAGGATGAAATGAGAATATTTTTAAAAAAATACGAAACTATAATCGAGTTAACCTATTTATGTTGTAGATTTCATCGTTGATTAAATATATAATTTTTTGACTCGCTAATTCTTGAGCAGAATATAATTTTTAGATAGCATTTACAAATTCTCAATACTTTTGTAGCTCTATCCGTTCAAGAGCAGAGCATGTATGGAATGGCTTATAAGCATGAATAAGCAGCCTCAAACTTGCAGATAGTTTTAAGTAGAGGTATAAAATTGAGTCGGGTTGTCTAGGCCAGGATGTGACCAGCTTAGGCAGGCGTCGAACCTCACATTTTTTCGAAGTAAATTGATACATACGTCTAAGATAAAACAAGCTAAGGTCAAAATTTGTTCCTAGAGTAAATATAATTTAATTTCTCATCGCGTCACATTGTGTTGTGTAAGCATGCGATCCTTTAATCTGGGATAGACCATCGTTCCTTCAAAATGAAAGGAAAACCCAAGAACTTGGAAGAAAAGAGCACAACTAGCTCGCAAATAACTTGGCTGGATGGCATGGATTTATGTTTTTCTAACACCAATCACTGATGCAATGGGAGAAGACCTTCTACGATAAGTAGAAAATAATAATCCAGAAGGAATCAGGAATCAATCCGCGGGCAGAGTGTCAGCGGCAAATAAAAATCGATAGCTTCAAATGGCTATACTTCCATCTGGAAACCACAAAGTGCAATCAAAGTTTACAAGAATTTAGATGGGATATATGTTCTAAGCTACACATTCAGTTTGCTAAAAAAACATGAAAAATAGAACACGAGAAGTTCAGAAAGATAAGCTGAAAGCGAAACAGAATGGTCGAATAAAATTTTTTTCTAGACAGTAACGTCACTTATTTGTTCCATTATCTGGACTCAAGTCTTCATATGAGACTAAACCCCTTTGACCACCAGGGGTACTGGATCTGGAACTGCCAGGCGAAGCAGATGCCTTCTTTCCTGGACGCTTTTTTGAAGATTCAGATGCGGATGAACCACGGCTCCTAGAGCGTGAAAGAGATCTACCTCTATTTTGACGGATTTTGTCATTCACTTTCGGTCCAAGACGAGATTTTAGTCTGCCACTAATTGCAGGGCGCCTATCCGTCGGGCTAGGACTTCGCACAGGGCTCCTGCTACGAAGTGTTCTCCGGGCACGGTATGGACCAGGGCTTCGGGAACGACTCCTACTAGGACTTCTTTTCCGCTCATATCTAAGACAAAATATAAATCAACATCTCTTGTATGATTGCAGAAAAGTCAAATTAGAAAAAGAAACAGTGCCAGAAAGAATGTTTGGCTATTCTTAGAAAAGGAGAAGTTACTCTCAGTAACCTTTTGTTTTTCAAAGCATTTTTGAATTACTTCTTTCTTTTACAAAAAAAAAAAACGTAACTTTTAACTTAAGGTGTCAGAATAATATTCAACTTTGACCAATTAAAAATTAATAAAAGCCTGTTTGGTACGGCTTAAAATCCAATTAAAATTGAAAATATGATCGTTATTGGATCCCACCCATCAAATAAAAGTCAACAATAACGGTTATATTTTCAATTTTAATCCGATTCTAATCTCTACCAAACACCCTCTAAATTTTAAAACTTAATTACTTAGAAGTAAACATTTTAAGCTTACCCAAACACGCTGATAATCATCAGCAAGCAATTTGATGAGATCAGTAGGAGTTGCGCACTGAAGGTTCAAAGGTCCAAAATACACAAGCATACAGGGAAATAAATGTGCATTCTACCCCTTCAGAATTTTGAATGCGCAAACACACCAACACATTCAGGAGAGACAAACACGCCCACACAGACACTCAGGAATATGTGTGCATGTGCACGCGCGCACAAAGAGAGAGAGAGAGAGAGACCTGGGTGGACTCCTGTCTCTTTTTGGTGAGCTTCTGTATCGTCTTTGTGGTGAATGCTGGAACTTATCTCTGTAGCTTGAATACCTAAAAAGTCACAATTAGCAGACCATTCTTTATATCATCCCCTCAATTCAGACATAATTTATATTCTGACACAGATCACAGTAATTGGTTTGTAGACAATGGTTTTAACTCATGCTGAGCATCCTAATTCCAACAAAAACCCTCCCTTTTAGGCAACTGGTTTATAGAATAATATTGACCAACAAAATCAAGAGGGGTCGAGATTTTTAAGCCCAGACCTCTATATTTCCTGTGATTTGAACAGAGAGGAAGAAATGAAAAGAAAGATATGCAAGGTAACATGGAAATTGACGTCATTTACCAAACAGTCAGATGACAATGCTTTCTGAAGAAATAAAACAAAGTAAATTTTATGGAGAAGAATATTCAAACAGTCAGAATACAAACTGGAGCAACACTGACCGGTAACAGAGAAACAAATGTCATTATAGCAAATATACTCAGAAAGGTTTCAAATGAAAATTCTATTGCCTGAAGTAAATATAATGCTGAAAGGAACAAGAAAGCTCAACTTGAAGTTCCATAAATTCAGTCATCATTAATTTCAGGTGATGGATGTTTGGGAATGTGCAACACCAGTGGCTCGTGGACATAAGACAAAAGGTTCAGATGGGAGGTAGCCAAAATAGGGAACAAAAGATGCACTTTTACACCGCTGTCTTGCTTATCTGGATTCCCTTTTTAGAAGTGGCAGATAGAAGTAGTGTGTCTGACATCCTTTAAATTTTTCTCCAGTTCTTAAAATCTAGCAGACACTATTGAACAATATTCTAAGCAAGAGCTGCTAATTGAGGTCATATATTTAGCAAACGACTCGTAACAAACCACCTTTAGGATCAGTCGAGGAAGTACCTGTCGTTCCTTTGAATGTTTCTTCCACGATATGGATAAGATCTATCCATTGAACGTTCTGGAGATGGTGTGCGATAGCGTCTAACAAAGGCATATCGTTCAGTAAAGCCTCGCCCTTTCCTAACACGCTTTGGAGTTCCATTTGGAGAGCGGCTTCCAGACAAATCCCGGCCACGACTAGAAGTGGATGGTGGTAGAGCTTTATGGGCAGGACTCCTTGATGGACTTTTACTGCTTGGCTGACCAGATGATCTAGGAATTTTACGGTTATTTTCAAGTCTACGAACCGTTCTCTCTGGGCTTCTGCTCGGGGTGCTTTGATTATTGGACATTGGCCTCCCTCTAGGACTTGGCGTCAGCCTCCTGTTACTCAGAAATGTCACATAATGATACACAACAGCAAAAATGTGGATGATCAGATATTAATAAGCATGAAATAAAGAAGTGAAATTAGGGTGTATCAGTCATTTATATGCAGAATGGGTTGGAAATGAAAATTATATGTAAACCAACAACTGGATCAGATGTAAGAGCAAACAGCATTAAATAGCGAGGACCTGGATCTGCTCAAATTGACAGATCGATCAACATGGTTGGCAGCTTCATTTTCATGACCATTTTTCAGAATATCGTCATTCCTCGGAGAAAATTCACCCTCTTCATGAGATGAGCTGCCATCTGTCTTCATTTCATCGTCCTTTTTCTGCTCTGTGACAGCTTGTCCTAACAGAGGGGTTGATGATTTCTTCGCTGACCCTGTAAATTTCCAGTTATGAGATGGTAAGGGTAAAATTAAATATTTGGTCACTTCTTGAAATTATCCAAGTCGAAAAAGTAACGATGATGACAACGGAGATTATTGAAGAGAGTTTAGAAAGATAGATACCAAGAATTTGCTCCAGCTTCTTCATTTCTTGGCCCGATATGTTACTTTTATGTGCAGATTTGTCCTTAATGGCATTTTCATCGTCAGAGCTACTGCTGCTGGTCCTACTCCTGCTGCCAGTTTCACTAGAACTTTCTGAGGTTCTGAGGAAAAAAATTTAGAAATAGGGACAAGTTCAGAACTTAGTTTTAATAAACAGATTGTTTAACGACGACACTTCTTCTATGACAGTCTTGTTTCCCTCATCAAAGATATCCACAGATTACACAAAAATCGAAAATATTCTAGACTTCCAAAACCATTTAGATTCCATGCCTTTGTCTTACATCTAGTGAGTGAAAACAAAATGTCATAATCCAAGACGTGGAAGACATTTGTGAGATGAATGCCTCCATCAATATAACAACAACAATAAAAGGGGAGGAAAGACTCTAAAACTGGGACAGACGGAACATATAGTACTTCGTTGAAAATGAAAAAAAAAGGAAAAACAAGTTAAACCTTTTCGACTTCCGTCTTGATTTTTTATCATGTTTAACTTTCCTCCTCTCCTTTCGTCCAACCTTTCTCTTCCCATGTTGATGTCTACCTCTCTTGGTCAACTTCCTTTTCTTCCTCCGTCTTCCATCACTGGAAGAACTTGAAGAATGAGAATCTGATTCAGAATATGAATCAGACTCCGAATCAGTATCTGTCTCAGATGAAGCCGAATCAGAATCTGTATCAGAGCTGTATGAATCAGATGAAGAGTATCTCTTTCTTCTCTTTCTCCTCCTTTCCTTATGAGATGCATGACGTTTCCCTTTTGCTTCACTGTCAGAACTATCATCGGATGAAAGAGCTTTTGTTGTTTTTTTCTTTTTTCCTGAAGACACCATGAGCAGAGATATCAAAAAGAAAGGAAAGAAGTTACAGCAGTAATAAGACAACGCTTGCCATCTCAGTGTTACAATACTACCTTTCCCTGCTCCAACCGAATCATGCATTTTACTCACAGGTGTCTCACCACAGTCCACAATTTTCACCAAACCCAATGGTTTACCATCAGCAGTTCCTACCTGTTCAATTTTCTTAACAACATCCATTCCCTTCACAACCTTTCCAAAAACAACATGTTTTCTGCCACAAGGAAATATCAGAAATTCAATTACAAACACTACCCAAAATTTAGTCGTCCAAGACCCCTATAAAGAGTAAATGTTGGGGATTTGAGGACATTATGAGACAGGTAAATAAGAACAAAATCAAATACCCATCAAGATGTGGTTGGCGCTTAAAAGTCATGAAGAACTGGGAACCATTTGTGTTCGGACCACCATTTGCCATGGAGAGAAAACCAGGCCCACTATGATCCAGCTTAAAGTTTTCGTCTGTGAAATCAAAAGGAAAAATTTGAAGCGGTCTCAAAAGTGAGCCGTACTATAGTAAAAATAAACTCAAAAATGCAGAAAAACCTACCAGCAAACTTCCCTCCGTAGATACTTTCTCCACCAGTGCCTGCAAAACCATTAAAAGGTCGTGTCTTACAAGTCTGGGCATGAAGCCTGAAGTCATATCGAGCATCTGCATCCATAAGATCCAGAAGAGAAAAGGCATACCATTTTCTTTTGAAAAGTCACCACCCTGCACGAAAAATGTAGTACATGAGACAATCGTTTAAAAAATAGAATATATTTTTTTTGTGCGTGTGTGCATGTATTTATATGGTTGGTTGTAGTGTTGAGAAAAACTAAATAGCATATCCATGAGCACTCTCCCACACATTCTTGCACAAGAATTAAAAAAAGAAAAAAGAAAGAAACCAATTTCTTCCATTGCCAACAAATTTACTCGTCTATGCAAATAAATTATTGAAAGTTGATACCTCAAACAATTGTCATCAATGAACAATAATCCAGAACTCGCTATCTCAACAAAGATACAATTAGGACATAAAGACTACAAAAAAACTGGGTACAAGTACCAGATTCAAATAAGAAATATCTCAAAGTACGGACACACATACAGGACATAGACACAACAACAGCAGCCACGAGGAAAAAAGACATGGTGAAAAACGGAAGGGCTAATGCATAATTTTACTAAAGGCAGGATACTATATGTTAGGAGCATGTTTATTATAAATTTTAGTGGGTGTTTGACATCCA
>CAIGRL010246781.1:0-11939 GCA_903798325.1 Fraxinus xanthoxyloides
GTACCCACAATTTCAGTTCAAGAACCAGGAAGCGTCTGGGACCCGGTCGTTCTATATCCTAAGGATCCCCGGCCCCGCTGTGTTTTCCTCAAAACGTATGAGAAAAATTATTGTTATTTTCTCTGCTAATAGAATTTCAAAATTCATGCTATGAAAGGTTTGTCATCAACGTTATGACAACTAGGGTTGAATTACATACAACTTGAATTCTCGTGCTCTAAAATACATTTGAAACTTCGACAATGCTCCGTTGCGACTTCGGAACAAATAACCAACTCAATAGTTTAATTACTATACAAGCAACTGTGCAAACAGAATTTCGACGTTGCACACCCTAATCCCCATAGGCATACAATTACTGGAACTTAAGCGAGCGGAAACTAGAAGCCCTAGAGCAACTGAGTTTTGATATTTAACAGAGTAAATTTGAAAGTAAAACAAAAGAGACATACATGAAAAAGAATAAGAGAACCTCACCCGTTGAATTCTTCGATCTTGGATTCCTGGGATTTTGATTACCCCTAATCCTCATCTTTTAGAAAGCTCAAAATGGATTTTGAATCTAGAGCCTTTCTTCAGGGGCCTATATATACAGACCAGGCCCCACAGGCACACTTGTCGTGATGTCATTGTCACACTGGCCAGAACTTTCCGTTGGAAATAACACAAGTCCTTAACTTGTAATTTAAAGTAATTGAATCCTCAATATTTTAATTTATAGCACATGAGTTCTCAATACAAAAACCTTTCAATTTTTTTTTAAATAATCTTGCGTAATTCATGAAAACATGAATGGTCTATAAATTTTTTAAATTTGGCCCACATAATAATTTAAGAATAGACTCAGATTGGCCTCCAACCAAATTAGGAATTTGACGGAGGCCTTATATTCTCAAAATTTAGAAATTTTCTCAAACAATTTTCCGCACAGAATCTATAAATCATATTAAGCCCATGTTTAGTACACATTCTTTCATAATACATTTTTTCAAAACTTATTTTCAATAAATAATATTTTCCGTCACATCGAAAACTTTTCATTACTTTTTTTTTCGATACCCAGGTATCCCAATTTAGCCAGACTAATTCCTGGGACCTCTAGCCACCGGCCCCTCAACGACTCGAGGAGTTAAACCGCGGGTTATGTCCTTGTTGGGTCTCAGGTTCCTGCACCGCTTATACTCCTAACTTTTCATTACTTTATAACCATATATTTCTCATTATATCTTCAATAAAATAATATTTCTCATTACATCAATAATTTTTCCTTCTTTTTCAACCACACATTTTTATCAATATATTATTTCAGAATACATTCTTTCAAAATAATGTGGCTTAAACACACCATAAGTTATTAACTTTATTTTTCCTTCTTGTGTGTATTTATTTAGCCCATGTTTGGTATCCATTATTTAAAAAAAAATAAAATGAGAGTTTTGAATAATATTTTTATGAGAATATATGCTTAAGAGGTAGGAAAAATTTTGATTTTATATGTAAAATATTTTATTGTGTGAATGTTTGTTTGAAAATGTTCATGTACAAAATAAAAGTTTAAAAAGTTAAACTATGGGCAAATAGGGGCTTAAAGTATGTTTGGTAAAAATTAAAATTGGATTAAAATTGAAAAACTAACCAATATTGTTGATTTTTATTACAAGAGTATGTTATATTTTTAATTTTAATTGGATTAAAAAAATACTGGTTTGTGTCTTGAAATTGGCCCTGAAATTACCCAAATAACCACTATTCCAAAACCCTAACCAACAATTTTTCCTTCCCCTCTTTCAATTTTATACCATTCGCTCAATTTTTTTTTATAGTTAGCAAATGGCTGCTTCAATCTTCCAAAAATTCTTCAGAAATCAGTCCCTATACGCCACAAAATTGATCAACCATACTCCACTACAGCCACCATATCCGCTTACCCAACTGCCCCAAACCACTATATTAGCTGATCAAATCCCCCTTCCCGGTCGTGGGAAAATAACGGATTCAAGATTGTATCCTTCCATTTCTTCACATTTCTACCCGAGCTTTTCTTTTGGGTATTTTCTGCACCCAGTTTCTTCTTCAGTCGGGTCAATTCGATCCGAACCTGGTGAAGAAACCGTTGCTGAGAGTCCTCTCACTATCTGGGCTGATAGTGTGAAGAAGAAGAGGAAAAGAAAGATGAATAGGCACAAGTTGAGGAAGCTAAGGAAGTGTCTTAAGAACAAAAGTTAGTTTCAGTATTTCTACCTTTTCTTTAACTTTAATCATCTGCTGAGTTAGTGGTGATGTTTTTTTTCCCTGAGGATATCATTGAACTGAAATTATTTTGGTTGAATTATTTTGATAATTTATCAGCATTTTGTTGTGGAAGATATTATTACTCATTTCTAATTGTATGAGTTATCTTGCCTTCCTCCACACAGTTCTCATAGCAATGTAGGCTGTGGGAACTCGTATAATGTAGGCAAACGAGGATCTTGATGAATACATAGATAAACAAGGCTAACTAAAGAAAGGATTGAATTGTCAAATAATGCTAGTAAAAGAATTCCCAGTCTATTACACCTTCATAAATAGTTTTTATTCTTCCAATGTTTTTTTTATGTATGGGCTATCGTGATAGGTAAACAATTTTCAGTTTTCTCTAAGCCCTTTTAAGAGCATCTTCAATGGTGGTGTAAAATTGGTATCTTCAAAATTATTCTTGCATACTCATTTATATCCTGGTAGATTTAAATCCAAATTCTACTCCAATGAAAATATCTAGCCCTTGTTTGATCCCCATTATTTTCAAAATACATTTTTCTCTCTTATTTTCAACCACACATTTTCAATAAAATAATATTACATGCAAATTCAAAACTTTTCCTTATTTCTTAACCACACATTCTCCATCTAATAACTATTCCAAAATGTATTTTTGTCAAAAAAAAAAAAAAAAGAGGGTCACAAACGGACTCCTAAATCCACTTTTTGCCGTTTGTGGTTTTAAAAAAAAAAGTCGGGAAAATGCAATTTGCATCTTCTTTACATCTCTCTATTGAAGAGATTTCCAACCATTTTAGAGATCTAAATCTCTATTTTACACCACCATTAGAGATGCTCTAAGCATTAGGCTGTCTAAACTTTCTCGAGCAAGGGAGAAGCTCTTTCTCATGGTTGCCCTTGTGAATATACAGTGGAAATATTTCACCGGAAGTATTAGAGTAGGTTCGATGTAAATTAGTGTGATGTTTTCCGTTAGATACCTAGGTATTTGACATCAGTGGCAGACTTCCAATTCCTTTGGTCCAAATATTTTAGGTTTTGAACCTCAGTTGTGCAATCCATACAGAAAAAAAATCGATTTCTTCAATGCCGAAGTGCAACTGCAAGTAGTAAATAGAACAGAAAAGGAAGAGTAGCATTCCCATTGCAGATTCTCAAACCAAGCTTCATATATGCTCAACTGTAGAGGAAACTCACGCACGCACACAATAGAGAGAGAGGGATCTGCAATCCAAAGCTATTAAATTTTCTGGTGCCACGTGTTCAACTGCCGACATGTAGCATAAGTACTATTTGCCCCTAAGCTTTAAGAGCCATACTAGTTGTACAGAGGGACAAATTTCAAAAGGAAACATAATTTCTATTGATTTTGTTCATTTAAATTTTATAATAATTGATCAGAACCTCCCACGAGGGAAAACTTGGGAGTGTGCTCACTGTATTCGACTATTGCTGAAGGTGGAAGGCGACCTATGCAAATCTCATGCACTGTCGAGAAAAGAGGGAACAGCTCTAACCATCCCCGATGGCTTAACACCTCATAAACCTCTTTTGCCGTTGAGACACCCTTCAAAAAGTTTCAAGACGGTTAGATTATTGAGCTCAACCAATTTATCGGGGAAAAAATTCACTTTCATACTATTGATCTATGGAGAGAAATTTCTTCAAATTTCCAACTTTGGTTATGAATATTTATGCTCTATTAAATATGTTATCTACCTGTAATTTCTGGCCCTGTAACATCTCTGCTTCGAGCTCATCAAAAGACCTGTACAGAGAAGTCGAATAAGGATTAATGAGCAGTTCTGCACCAACATTATTGTCTAGTAATTAGATCACTCGTTTAGGATGCACCTTTTTCCACCATTTCTGGCAAAAGCCTCAGCACATTTCCTGTTTCTTCCCCCCACTGAAATCAAAATACATCACTACGTTCATATGTCTACCTAATACTGGTGAAAAATTAGGAATTCACCAAAAGGACGGCAATACAAGTTTGGTACGAAGCATTGAACAGGACTAGATGTAATAAGTAACTAGATTTTAGCTTTGTTTATACTTATATACCATCTAGCACTATCGAATTATCCCTACCAAACAATTCATAGAGGTATTGAGTCTATTGACTAGCCCTACTTACAGCAAGTTGTTATTAGATCTGCTACACCGCAGCTCTCAAAGAAAGTAGTATCTTTGACAGAAGGGAAAAGTAGCTTGGAAAAGGCCTTCATTTCCCTCAGACCAATTCTCATAATTGCAGCCTGGTAAATCACACAATGATCAATCAACTTCTCCACCATGATGATACCATTGCAATAAGTTTTAGCATAAAACGTCATTTGGCTTTACCTTGGTGTTATTTCCCATCTCCAACCCGTCCACAAATCCTGTTTCATCAGTTGAACACTAAACCATTATTTTTAAAAAATGACATCACTAGTCGAAAATGACACTGCCAGATCAAGTTAGTACAGACCTGCTGCAATGGCCACGACATTTTTCAGTGTACCACACAGTTCAACTCCTTCCACATCTTGGACCTATTTTATTTATGTAGCGTGTGCAGAATGCATACAGAAGCTCATAATTTTGTACTTTATACTAAATTCCAATTTCCATGTAATTAGGCCATCAATGGCATATAAGTTGTTGGAAGGTAACATATTTTCACTTACAGCTGAAACCATGAAGTATGTAGTGTTGAATACATGAACCCATTTTTCTGCAATCTCTTTATGTTTTCTGTATCCAACAGTCGCCTCGCTGAATTTCTCGACTGCAATCTGCAAAAACGGCAGTGACTCATTACACAAACCATTAGAAACGAGAAATAGTTGCCCACACAGAGTATAAAAAGAGAAAAAGTAAAGCTCAATGACCTCATTGGCAATATTTGCCCCCATCAAAACACAACAATTAACTCCAAGCTGTTCAGAAATTAGGTTAGAGATCATGCATGGACCTTCTTTCTTCACTTCCATTCCTTTAATCAGCGAAATTGCTTCAGCATCTTCTCTTATCTTCCCAACAAGCTTTCTGCATATGCCCTCCATGAACTGATGTGGGGTTACAAATACCAACATGTTTGCATCCTTCACTGTCCAGATTTCCATTGTAAATTATCAGACGAACTCCACGTTAAAGATTAAATTAAAATAAACAATTGTCCCTTTTTATTTGCATAAAATTTTTGATGAAGTCGTTCAACGTGGTAACACTACCCTTTTATTAAAATTATAAATTTGCCAGGTATTTGATGAAAGAGTTCAAATAAATAAATAAATGTCCATCACAGGTAGGACAGGTCATATAATATTGGGAAATGTAATTACCTGCATTTTCAAGGTTAGGGTCTGCAACAACATTTTCACCAAGCTTGATTCCTGGAAGATATTTAACATTCTCCTATGGAAGAAGACATTTATAATATAAATTGCGATAATTGATACAAAGACAAGAAAATTAATAACACGTGACATTGGGAACTAAAAAATTACATTGGTTCGATTGATGACTTCTGAGAGTTTTTCTCCCGTTGGCAGTATCTCCTCAAATACCCACATCCTCACTTCATCTAGAAAAATTCAATTCAAACTTGTAAATGCATAATCGACTGGACAATTAGTCCATGTTTGGTTGGTGAATAATTTATAACCATTCTTGATTAAATATACTTTTTATCCACACATTTCATAAAACAAAACTAATATTATTCACAAATTCAGTAACATCCCAACTTATAACCATTTAAATTATATTTTAATCAACAACCAAACATACACCATGTAATTAAGGTTTATTTAGGGCGTGTTTGGTGGAAATTAAAATCAGATTAAAATTGAAAATTTAATCGTTATTGTTGACTTTTATTAAATGAGTGAGACCCAATAATGACTATATTTTTAATTTTAATTGGATATTAAACTCGACCGAAGATGTCCTTAATAAATTTTCGCATTTTTTTATAAGTTGTTTCGCTACCTAGATTTAAACCTATATAAAGGAATCATCGTATTTTTATTTTCATCTTCCTCTGTACAATCACCCTTCTCTTATTTTTCTCTGTTATCTTCCTTCTTTCACTTTCTTGTTCTTGTTCGATTGTGTTCTACGTGATATAATGTATAATTTAATCGTCCAACAACCCAACTTACAAATTAGACAAGAGAGCAATAAGAAAGAAAAGACGACAAACCGTGGAAAGAGCTAAGCTTTCGGGTGTTGGAGGCAATGAGTTTAGCAGCTACACTGCCCCAATTCCCACTGCCCACAACTGTGACTTTTGATTTGATGGGCCGCACTTCATCTTCAACTCTGGCGGCGGCGGCGTTTTGAATATTAATCTCCGCCTCCACCGGTGGCTGCTGAGATCCTACTGATGGAGCCATGAAGAATAAAAATGGGGGCAGATAGCAGAGGAAAAATTAAGGAATGGAGAAGAGGAATATTAGGAGTAAATGAAGAATGGAATTAAATGGGGAGGAAGAATGTAGATTTGGGCGGAGAAGACACACGTATCGTCAGTATCAATGTGTGTAATGCTGAATCTGGCGATCTACTCTATACACACTACGTGTGACACAAACAAAGAAACACCAATAGTCTTTCTTAATTGTCAACTCCACCCCCTACTCTCCTTCTATTTTGGTTTAAAAGCCCATACTAGTTAAATGTCGTGTTCGATCGTATTTTAAATTCAATTAAAATAAAAAATATAGTCGTTTTTAGATCTCACTCGTCTAATAAAAATCAACAATACGACTAATTTTTCAATTTTAATCCGATTTTAATCTCTATTGAATACGCCCAAAATATGATTCTTCTCCTCGATTAGGATTAAGCAAGGTAAGTTTACTACGTTTAGATTTAATGGTGTTGTAAAGATACTTGTGATGAAGTTTAGTGATTGTTAGGTGTAGATCAGTTTATGGAATAATCCAGTTAATTAATTCCATTATTTAGCCCATATTTGGTAAACATTAAAATTTTCATTTTCATTCTTCTACTCATTTTCAACTACACATTCTTCAATAAAATAATATTTTTATCATATTAATAACTTTTCATTTTTTTTCAACTACACATTCTCCATTAATCTATTATTTCATAATACATTCTTCTAAAATAATGTGGCTCAAACACACCCTTACATATAACTCATGTTTGATTTAGTTAAAAATCAAAATTTAAATGGATTTTGATACAAGTTGATGAAATGTGTGACTAAATTTTTTTAAAAAGTTGTGGATCTCATAATATGTATAATCGAAAATAAATTTCAAAAAAAATGAACTTTAAAAAACTAGGATTAAACAAGGGCTTAACGTATAAAATACACACCAACATCAATTAGAATGAAGCAAGTTTTGGTATGTTAAATTTAGCTCACCGTCTAATTAGTTATGCTATTGGCATTTAAAACGCTTTGTTCTATCATTTTCATATACCAACCTCTTTTTAATTTTTTAAATAAAGTGAGTTTTATTTCAAAATTTTGAAATATTTTTCAGCTATTTTTGATAGGGGGTGTTTGGAATTTGCATTAAACTCATAATTCTGTGCTAGCCAACGCTCCTATAAGCCCAAATCCAATGACAGATAATAGCACCTATAACTACAATCCAAGTCACAAGCTTGTTCCACGACCCAAAAAAATATATCTTCAGACAGTTCTTTTATTGAGATTTTCAGGAAAATCAAAGTGTGTTCCTTCGATGTTCAAAAGTGGTAAATGAATATTTTTTTTTCCTGTGGTAAAAATACAAACGCAATCCATAAATCAGTGAGAAATGAACTCCAATATGAAACCTAGCAAAAAAGAACCACGAAACAAATGAAATTTCTTAACCTCACTGCAAGCATGATGAGCACAACGAGTAAATTTATGAAATAATTATGAATTAGTTGGAATAGTGGGAGCTTGTAATGGTTTTTAGGGATCACTTCAACTAATTATTTTGTTTTCACACTCAAATTTTTTCATTACTTATCTTTTGCTCATTGTTTTAAGCATAGTGTGCCGCACTAGATAGAATTGACAGTTAACGTGTTTCACTTATAGACGAGGTTTTATGTACAATATGAATACATGCTATGGTTTGATATTAATTTATAATACAACGTTTTTTAAATACCGATAGTAGGTTCACCCCATTTCAAATCACTTTGTTAAAAGCTATAATTGATGGAGATGGACATTCCACTCTATATCACTCAGAACTATGCTGAATAATATATCCGAAAAGCCAACTCTATCACAACCTCACTTCAAATGACACTTTAGAAGGCGTTATTGAACCAAATAATGATCATCGACCAATTCTATTTCAAGCATGTTCCAGTGTGTAAGTTAAAAATCGGTATGCCTTTATTTTCAAAAGGAAACATGATATTGGTATGGTTTCAAAAAATCCCCCTAGATTAGTCATAATGAGGAATCTCACTCACACATTTGCCTTTTATGACATTTACACACCACGGATCAAGATCCGTTAGTGCACTTAGTTATCAATAAAGTTTTGTCAATCTTCGAATCTAACACTCTTGAAACTTTAACTAAACCAAACACATGGTGGGTCTTCCCCACTTAAGAAGCCCATCATTATCTGAAGCAACTCTGTCACATTCACACTTAACCCATTATGAGGTGAGTTAAAAATTTATAAATCACTTATCCTTTATACTTATTTTTATTTCTAACTAGTTTACAGGCTCAAAGGGTTGTCGTGTCATGACAAAAAGTTTGAAACGTTGTCAACCTCGATCATGATTCTTAGTCATTGGGAGATAAGCCCATTCTAACACCACTAGAAGCCACTTGACGGTTTAATCCATGAATAAAGTTAAGTGTACAACGTTGATTGACAACCATGTGTTATCAAAATTCTAGCATGTGATGTAAAAAATATTTTTTTAAAATAGATGAATATGACGAGATCATATAAAATGTTGGCAACCGTACATATAGTATCATTCTTAATCCATTACTTATGATGCATTTTTATTTTTATTTTTTTCATCTAATTCATTAAAGTGACATTAATTTCGATGGAATATTCACTTGTCCTTTTCTTTTTTGACATTCCTCCTTACCGTATTATCGTTCCATAATACTTTAGTTGGTCAATTACGTTGAATAATTATGAATTTTAACATCAATCACGGTAGGCAGACAAGTAGGATTTATTATTAGTCAACCCTCATGCATACTGCAAAATTTTTCAAAGCAAACAGTAAATATCTTTTTTGTTTCTTTAATATGACCATAATTTGAAATTAAGGTCTAAATGCTGATGATAATTAGTTCCAAATACAGCATTTAATTAACAGCGATCGTTCCTTCTGCAGTTAAGTGCACCCGCATTAGTAGTAATCGAACCCACAAGAGAAGATGGTCTAGCGCCTAAACTCGATGCTCGAGCGTACGTGGACGATGAGGCTCCTGCCCCGGACTGCCGGAAATAGGCACCGTTCAACATCAAGTCACCTTCCGACCTCCAATTCCAGTGTCTCCATTCACTTTCCGGCGCATCCTCATGCTTTGTAACCTGCGCACGTTAAGGGTCACCCTTTTAAGTCTATGGTTTAAGATACAAGAGTCCAAGAAGCTCAACGAGTAGTCTGATTCCAAGACTAACGATAAAATCTCATATTGCACTAAATATTGATTTATTTTGTGCATGGATCAATATCTCTTTAGTCTTTACCTCTTTTCTGAAACTTAAATTAGGTGCAAGAAATCTGTTTCCTTGGCTATTAATGGTAGGGGAGGCACTTCCACCAATGGCATACATTTCCCAGTGAGTATAGTCATTATTAACCACATGGAAATATCCATGTCTACACCTGCAAAAAATAGTTGAGAATGTAAGGAAAAAGAATTCGAAACTGAATCGAATGTTTCTGTAAGATCTTACCTGGGCATTCTTTGGACGAGACCTTCTCCAAAATGATTAAAAGCAATGGTCACTTGCATATTCTTGTCCTGTGTATAAGAATCACTATGTCCCAAGAGCATGACCTTATCATGATGAGTAAAGTAATTATTCGATACAGTTATGGCTGTAGATCCATGAATGGCATCAATGAGCCCATCCTGGCAATTCGACAGAGAGCAATGATCGACCCAAATATGGCTACTTCCGAGAATGGCCACCCCATCTCCATCCGAAGCTTCCCAGTGTCCCATATGTTGAGGTGAGTCTCTTATAATAGCAGCACTTCCCCTTTTACAGTCATGTATATGAATCCCATGTATAATAATGTTACTTGTGTAGTGAATTTTTATGCACGGCCCACCGGAAATGTGAACGCTGGCGCCCCGGCCATCAATGGTCTTGAACTTGTTCATTACAAGTTCTTGCTTGAGCTGAATCACCATGTCTCTTTTGAAAATGATCCATAAAGGCTCATTTTGTATCACAGCATGTCTAAGTGTACCTGGTATAGGATTTATGGGATTATCGTCGCCAGAGTCTGTCACTACGTATATACGCCCATCTCGGCCACCAACTGCATCCTTGCCGAATCCAATGGCGCAATCAGCTAAACGCTGGCGATTATTCTGCCAGTTGGGGTCGCAACGCCAGCAATCATCAATAGGATTGCCAGTTCCACAAGAGAGATAGCTTAGGCTCCTCCTTGATGCATTGATGCTCCTATGCACATCTTGCACGACTAGTTCTGGGTCGCGAATCGAGAATACAAGGGATGGAGTAAGAAGAATGAAAATGGAGATTGAAACACCAAACATTTTCATTATGTTGAAAGTAAGTTAGGAGAGAGTGGTGAAAGATAGTGGTGTAGTAAGCAGGATTATAAAGGATCAAAGCCGTGATAAAAGGCGTGATTTTACCGAAGATGTGGGGTACATTTCGGTGGATAGGGTATCCTATTTCAAATGGAGTGCTCCTGAGTTCATATTTGGTAGTTTAAACCGTTAAAGTTAGCTGTACAAAAATGTCATTTGACATAGGCTTGATTACATAGAGAATGCAACAGTCCAATCCACTGACTGCGGAAGGAAGTTTGACCATGTCCATTCAATTTTATAGTGCGTGGTTCGCTGCAAATTTTGGTGAAATGGGGAGAAAAAGTGAAGAAATGAGATCAAGTATGGATAGCTCAATCTAAATATAGACTAATTAAAACTAAGAATGGTCCTGAGCTTAAAAGCAATGTTCGCAACGGTATGACTTTTAGATTACTTAACGGCGTTAATAGCGATGAAAAACGTCTACTATATAAACTAAGTATTTGAAAATTGAGAGGAGAGCACACACAATGCCCTATTTGGTATTGATTTAAATCAAATTTTATTCCAAGTCAAAATCAAACAATTGTTATTAACAAAATATTTTATAGATCTCACAATTTTTTAACCACACATTCCAAAAACATTTATTAAAATATTCTACTAAAAATCTAATTTTAATCATCACTAAACAGGGACAAGGTAACACCCTACACACATCTTGACTCATAGATTTCACGAGAGGCGCATGCTAGGTTTTGGAGTAAAAGAAGAAGAATGTGAAAGCTCAACACTTCAATTAAGCCCTTCTTTCATACTAATTTTTCGCAAAATACATTTTTTTTTCTTTTTTCAATAACACATTTTTTAATAAAATAATATTATACACAAACCCAAAACTTTCTTTATATTTTAACCACACATT
>CAIGRL010246820.1:0-15193 GCA_903798325.1 Fraxinus xanthoxyloides
ACAAAATCAATTTCTATACAATCATTGAATTTGAACGAATGTGCATTGCTTTCATCTTCATTGATTAGCCTTCATTCGGTTTATTCGTGATCAGGTTGTCATTCACTTTAAGCTTATCTACGATTGTTGAAATTTCTTCAGATTAACTAATCGATTTGCGATCTAGATACATGTGCAATGAGAAGTTTTTCTTTTCAACTCTTTCAAGTGGATTGTATTTCTACCTTTTGAATTCATTCCAGTAACTCCAATCTCCAATACATATGTTGCGTTCTTCCACTTTGGCAAGTTTACTATAATACTTTGCAATTATCCTCTCGTTCAACAGAGAATGATCATTTTCCACAAGTATGATGTCCACATCCCAATCGATAGATACATTATCTCCAAAGGCATGCAGTCTTCATTAGATTTGTCAATTGCTTGTTTTCGACATTTTAAATATTGTATGAATCCTAGAAGCTTTACCGTACTTGGAGTTGGTGTATGTATGCAAACAATGCTCAATATAATGCATTTCATAGCAAATCTGACAAAATATTCTTCTACAAGTATGTAGTTTTTACCCATGTCGAAATTACTTATTTTTTTTATTTTTCTTGCTCTCTTACTATTGTTAGAATCATGCATATACTATTTAATAGTACCTCAAAAAAATAACAAAGAGATCAGGCTAGGTAGCTAAAATTAACAAAATCAAAGAAAATCTAAATTAAAACAAATGCTAGTTGGTAAAACAATCCTTGACAATGGTGCCAAAAACTTGTCACGTGTTTTCTATAACGTGATTTATACCGCAAGTGTACAGTGTTAAGTTTTGTAATATAGTAATGGAGTTAGAGTGTCGAACTCACATGATTGTAATTCAAATTTCTACTAAATATTATAATTATATAACCTCTATTTTATCTAAATGAATGAATGTTATCATCAATATTTTTAAACTAATATAGTGACGAATTCAACAAATAAGTGCAGGTTAGAAGAATAATCAAGTGAGAAACTCTAGGGTTATGATTTCACATAACTATCAAATATAATTCTCATTTATATAATTATTTCTAATCAATTTTTGAAAGTTTACAAGTAAGAACACTAATGTAATTTTACTTTCTCTTGAGTGCAGAGTAAAAACTATTCCTATATTTAAATTCCAATATCTCTATTACGAATTAAAATATAGAATTTATCAAGTTCGTGGTTTTTAAATGGAACATGTTCAAAGGATAATACTTTTACAGAAACCTATAATTTCCAAGGTTGTGTTATTCTTATGACCACGCCCAAACTCCCATCTCTCGAGTGCCGGAATCGATTAGCATCAAATCGTTCAATTAGTAGCCAATTAATTGAAATCATTAAAATCATAACACAAATAAATATATGCGGAAAATCTTATAGGAATAACTAAAATTAATCAATCCATATTTTCAAGTTTTTGGCTACAATCAAACTCTAGATAATGAATTTAGCTCATGACGTAATCTATGAAAATACTNTCAATCCATATTTTCAAGTTTTTGGCTACAATCAAACTCTAGATAATGAATTTAGCTCATGACGTAATCTATGAAAATACTAAAATTCATATAAAAAAATATAGGTAAAAGAATAGAAAAACCAGGATGTAGATCTTCAAATTCTTTTCTCGTTCTTCTTTGTCTTGTTCTTGAATCTCTTGATATTTTTCTTCCTTGCCTTTCTTGAAGAATTATGTTGAATTTCTCATTGTCTCTTAAATTGTTCCCCTAGAATTAGGTCTTAATGGTTATTTATAGTCTTTTAAAGTTTTGGAATGGTTGAAGTCGTAATGGGCTAAGAAAAGAGTCAAACGAAACTCAAAATCCTTTCTCGCCTAGCGGCGCCTCGGCACCACTAAGGTGGCTATACAACGCTCCATTCCGGATGGAAATTCAGCACTGCGCGTCTTTCAGTATTTTTATCGTAATTTTTTTTTCGATATCCGATTGAGACGATTCAGGATGCATTAGAAATATAACTCAAAGAGCTACAACTTTTATTCATATTTCATATTCCAATTCGAACGTTTTCTATGTCAAAAATGAGTCTCAATATGATACGAAAATCTGGAGCATAACTTTTTCAGTAGGAAATTGATGTGTGATCATACTTTGCATATATTTCATCCCTTTGACTTTTTTCTTCATCCAGTTGACTCCTAGCACTCTCGAATCTTCATTGCGAGGTTCAAAACAACTTTTGAATATTTTCACTTTAATCCTCGAACTTTTGATCTCTTACAATTTAGTTATCTTCTCCAATTTTGTTAACTTTTGTTTATTTCCTTCAGTTTAATCAACATATACCACAACATCAAAACACACATTAAAACGCTCTAAAACTCGTAGAAATTAGTTAAACATCAAGTTTAGATGATGTTTAAAGTACGAGTGAAATACACATATCAAAGTGTGTTTGTCTAGCTTATTTCAGTTTCTTCACTATTTCGTTCATTCTTTATTCTTTATTTCAATTACAAAATGAAAAACTGTATTATTTCTTGTTTGTTACATTTCCAAACTTGAAAGGAGTAATTAGTATTTTTATTTATTTTATAAATGTCAAGTTTAGTTGAGTGCATATTAAGCTGAAACTCATAATTTTGATTTGGATAATAAAATTGTTGATGTTAGCGAAGTAGCATGTCCTAATCAAGTTTTATAATTGTTAATGGATTGATAAATAAAATACATACCTTTACGTTTGAGCGAAGAATATAGACTCAAATGCTTTTTGACTCAACTCCCCACCCGCTTGCAAACTTATTCAAGTCGTTTTGAATTGATAAAGAAACATGTCCATAAAATTGAAATCACTAAAGACAAAATAGGTTGATTAGCACAAAACCCTGCTTATCCATTAGACATGATGTGCAAAACTCTCCCACATTAGTGTAGGATGTTTCATTGCCGTCTATTTTTTCAATAAAAAGTTATGAAATGACGAATATATTCTCAAGAAAAAAATAACGAACTAATTGTAATCGCAGTGTCAATTTTTTCAAAAAAGAGAAAAATAGTCCCAAATAAATAATAGAAAATTAAAATAAAAAATAAAAAATAAAAATTCTCCCTTCATCCTCCACTACCCTCTTCTCATCACGACCACCTTCATTCCTCAACTTCACACTCAAATGCTCTATTTGCTCCATTGCATTTTATATTATATATAAGTAATCCAACTACAGATTGAAGCTGTCACCGGCTGTATTTTCCACTAAATCCAGCAAAGTCTTGTACTCTTTGCTGTTGATTGGCTATCTAACTGTAACTTCTCCAAATTCTACCCATTATGTGTGTGAAACTATGATATAGCAGTATGTTGCGTTTTTTATCGCAAGTGTACGATATCGTAACAAGCACTATAGTGGACTTTTGAGTCTGTATATCGTTTTCACGAGGACTAAACTTCAGAATTTAATCTAATTTTTCTAACTCATGTTTGATAAAAGCGAGTAAAGAATTATGATAGTTGTGATTATTATTATTAATTTTTGAACTGCTGAGAATATCAAATTTTGCAAATAACGGTTGATTGAAGATTCAAATATGAGATAAATATCAGGGTATAACAATTTTATCTATTGATTACATTAATTCTTAGTTCAAGATTCATAGCCTAATGTAGTGTTCGATTGAATTCTTCTATTGTATTTAATTTACCTATCTTGAGTTCTCATTGAGCCTATTTAACTAATTAAATTCCATATCTCTATGTGAATCAACCTTAGATAAACGAAACACTAGTTTTAAGAATTCATATTATGACTGCAATGATTACTATATGTATATCTACACGTTATACTAATTTACCGATTTTTATTATATGATCTAAATTTCAAACTCACCTCTTGATTCGTAAGATACTCACATAATCATCAAATTAGTGATCAATTAATTCAATGCATTAAAGTCATAGTAAAACCAACACATTAATAAATAAATCACAGAAATCTTAAATAAAAGAATAAAGGATCACAAGTCGACTATATTATTTGTCCTAGTATGAAAATTAGTTACTTATAATGTAAAGATGAACACAAAAAAATTGTATTTGAATACATCACTGGATTATTTGAATAAATCCTCCTTGCAGCGAAATTTTCTGGTATATATATTCTTCCCCAAAATTCGATGGAATGTGAATAATCCCTAAATTTCTTGCACAATTATTGATGAATTATTGTACAAAATTCTGGGACTAATTCTTTCTCCCTGCGTGTCCATCTATTTTCTGTGTTTTTATACCTCCTCTCTTTAATTTCAGCAGCCGCCACTTTTGACTTCTTCTTTTCTTCCATTTTTTTTTTTCTTTCCAGTCTCCATATAATTTGGGCCTCCAATTCAAAGCTGTCTTTTTATGTCTATATATTCTCCTTCAAGTCCTTCACTTTCCGAGGTATGAAACTTGATCTCCAAACTTTGCATCCACTAGCCAATTTAGTCCCGTACTACGGATTTTGCCATTTTTCCCATTTTGCATTCTTTTCTCCAATTCTTCATAATACATAAGCTTTTACTTACAAAATACAAATTAACATAAATTAGGTAGAATTTTATCTAAAAACAATAAAATATCATCATTTAGGTTCTCGAATAAGTGTAGCAACTACACTTATCACATTATATTTATCATGCTCTACACAAGTCATCTCATCCTACAACCTTCCTTCTTGGAAATGTCTAAGAAATTCTCGATGAGTTCAAGTCTAATATCTTCATTCCCAATCCTCAGTTTTGTGAGATACAAAGGGTAAATCTTGGCATCCATTTTTCCCACTTTCACGGCCAAACATTGGATGAGTACAAAGAATATCAAAATGGGTAGGAAGAACTTGCAGGAAAAGAAAGCTCTTTGACTGATAGAACATCAATAAAAGGCGTGTTTAACTTTAAACGTTGGACAGGGAGAGACGTACCAATTTAGTGGAAATTATAGAGGTACAGAGAAGGATTACATCAGGGTGGTGTTTACCTAGATCACGAGTATCAAAAAGGAAAGCAGTGCCAAGTGATTGTGCTATGGAGGCGTAATTTGACCGAAGTTCCCGAACTTATTTACAACAATTTTGAGCTTGGTGGACTGTGCGGAAGCGGTTATGAGATAGGCCTCGTAATCATACAATGCGATGTCAATGGCTCGAAACAGAGTCCTTGCTGGCAGCGATGTGGTCGGTGGAATCGAGAGGGTTGCAATGGAAGTGAGAACGATAATTGGTGGGAATTATGATGAAGTAAAAGGACGGTTTGAGTGACGTGGAGGCAGCGGTCGTGCGGGAAGAAGATGAAGTTTGGGAGTAGGCGGGTAGGGTGCAAATTTTAATTTTAATTTTTATAATTGTTATTTCTAGTTTTTTAATATTTTATTTGAGACTCATTTGCACTTTTTTAAAAAAATTGGGATTACAATTACAATTAGTTCTTTATTTTTTCTTCTTTTTCTTAAATAGGAGGGTATATTAGTCATTTCACATTCTTTTTATTGAGAAAATGGACGGCATGGGGTATTCCACGCTAAAAAGTTATACATGGACTATTTGTTCTATTTTCAATAGGTGGGGAATTTTCGTGTCGTCTAATAGGTAGGGGTTTTGCACCAATCAACCGATGAAGCATTTCTTATGGATTCTCTATGGAGCTTTATAAATTTAATTACAAAATGAGATTACTGCACTTTATAACCAAGTTCTAAGTGATTATTTTTTACAAATGAAGATAAGAGTATTTGCATTCCAACTTAGGTTACTAATGACACCATATCTCTCAGACTTGACTTAGAGATGTCACTGAGCCCAATCATGCACGTTCATACTACAGCGCTCTTATCTTCAACTAGGATAATACAGTTAAGCCCCAAAAACACAAGCACATTGGGCTTCGTGATCAGTAGCTCATAGCTTCCGACATAGGCTCGGGCTCCTCGTTCCCTTGTTGGGCCATATCTTGGGACTCTGTTCTCCAAGCTAGGCAAGGAGCACCTTTTGGAATCCTATCCCATCGCCTCCTTTGTGTTTCAGCCAATCTAGGAGTCTTTGACCATCTGGAGTTCAATCCTAACTTGTCATTCCAGTGATATACACGTGTTCTAGTTCTTGTGAGATTACACATTTTCAAGTTCTTTATCTATCAGTTCTAGTGATATATGCATTCTAGTTCTTGTGGAATTACACATTTTCAAAATCCGGGTATGCTTTCCATTGTACAATTTACAACTTTACATATATATTCTCTCCATTATATTTTTCTGACTTGAGCATCGGAGGTGCCACAGGAACAACTACTAAAGCCTTTTTGCATTTAGTTATAAGGTTCTAATTGTGCCCATACATTCCTAGTTCGAGATCAATATTTCTAGGTATGATTTCTGATAGCATCATTACATGTGGGAAACACTACTAGAAATAATGGTTGACACTCGATCAAATGTCACTCGCTTCATGGTTTGTGGCTTAAAACTCCGATGATATTCATGCTCAAGATCCCTTACTAGGAATTGACTCCGCATTCTTCTTTTAATTATGCAGAAGATAATCCCCCAGCAGATCCGCAAGGACAAACAAGTAGCCAAAACGTCGCAAGCATTTCAAGACCTCAAACATGTCATGGCTCTAATGTTGGCCTTAAGCTAGTGGGTAGTGCCTCATGTTCCACCTCTTACATATCCCATGCAATCCCGACATATCCTATGCTATCTACGAGGTACCCATGCAACCAGTGGTGTATCTCGTGCTTTCCCCAGCTGTCCTATGCTTCCTTGATGGGTGGAAGAACCCCAACCCCATGTCCTCGAGCATCTGACCTACGGAGAGATCAATGCTAGTATTTTAACGAGAACACCTTGGCCTAAGCCTCATGGTAGCTTTGGTACCCTGATGTAGGAGCAGCTTGCCTATATCATTTAGGAAGGGATGATTGAAGCTTTAAGTCGTAACACATGTCCTCCACAAGTTACTTCACAAGCACGCCATTCATTCCAAAGATTCTCTCTTACCCTCTTCGACAAAGTTCAAGCATCACTGTATGAAAGAGTTCATCATTACTATGAACCCTACGAACCATCTTGATACCTCAACATACATGACTTCTGTATATTGCCCTTATCCTCTCTAATGACTTTCCTCATAGTCTATCAAAATCTGTAAGTGGTTAAACAACCTAGGGCCTAGCGATGTAAAAAAGGTTTGGTGGCTCGGGCGGCCCGAAAAAAGTCCGAGTTGGGCCGGCTTGTGGCTCGATAGGGCAGAATCGAGGCTCGGGCCAAGCCCCATTTTGGAGCGGTGGCTCGAGCCGGGCTGCTCGTGAGCCTTTTTTTTTTCTTTTAAGTTTAGATGTATTTTTTATATATTAATATTTAATTATTATTTATAATACGTATAAAATTGCACAAACTTTAAATACATTATAAAAAATTATGGATTTATAATGATTTTTTAAAACAAAAAACCAAAAAACACAAGCCGGCTCAGTTCGGGCCCGGCTTGGCCCACTAAAGCTCGAGCCAACCCTCATTTTTTTGGCCGAGCTTTTTTTTTTGCTCGGCTCAGCTTGAGCCCAAAAAAGCCCAGACCTATTTCGCTCGACCCGAGTCTAAGCTTTGAGTTTTGGCTCGTGGCTCAATTCGACTTGACTCGTTGACATGATACTATGGCCTAGTACTATTACATGCTTCAAATAACCTAGGTGAGTATTGCTAAGCTTTTTAAGCCTATTTTGTGCACACATTGGAGATAATATATATTTTAAATTTGGAGGGGTACTTAGTAGTTTGCTATATTTGTTTGATTGATACGCTAAAAGTACAATAAAATTGAAAATTTCAAACATTTTTAAAATATGCTAAATATGATTGTTAGAAATTATTTATGGTTCATGAATTGTGAATAGTAGTGTAGTTTTTTGCTAATTTGATACTTGTTTATGCAAGAACATATTATGTTGAACACAATATTCATGATGATTGTTATGAATTATTGATCGGTTATATTCGTAGTATATGTTGAATTAATTTTGAAAAATAGATAAACTGACCAAGATTATATTATGTAATGAAACTAGAGATTGCAGGCTCGACTCAGCCCCTTTGACCATCAGCTTGGTTTGTCAAAGAGACGAGTCAAGCCTATGCTCGGGCCGAGCTTGGTCCATGAGCTCGTAATTTTTAATTATTTTTTTTTCTATTTAAACCCTCCTCATTTGCTCCGGGATTGAGATCGACTACTAAATTTTCGAGTAGACATAGAGTTAAAATTGTATAAGAACAACTTGTTGTGTGTTCAATTTTTTTTAAAAAAATAATTAATAAGAAAATTACAAAGTATGAATATGACGAAATTAAATATTATTTACTTAACTACACGCAATTTCGGCATACTTATTTTGGATTTGAAAATGAACATCTTGCCAATTCTTTACGTACATTAATGTTTTCAAAATGTCTTTTTTTAGTCGACCCTGACCTCGGACAAATTTCGTTTACCAAAACTAAAAGCAGATCCCAAAAGTTACAGTGCTAATTGGAGATGTTAGTAGATCTTTTACAATAGCAGAAACAATTGGATAGCTTCACTTGTTACGTCGCCAAAAATCAAGTAAATCAAATTGTATTGTATCAACAGGTTCTATGTTCTTAAGCATTTGATGATTAAAATACTAATGTAATTCAACATCCATTCAATTGGACTTGCATTCGATGTTTGATTATGCATTTGTCTGGTCACCATATTTTCAAAAATTCAGTTTCAACCACACATTCTCCCATAAAATAATATTACATATAAATCGAAAACTTTTTCTTATTTTTTAACCACACATTCTCCAAAATATCACTATTCAAAAACTTATTTTCCTTAATTTTTTTTTAAAAATGGAGCCCAAACAAAGGCTATGCAAGAGACATACTAGAAGAACCTACATCAAATCTTTCATCCCTAATCACCTTCAAATAAATTCACTATTTCTGCATTGTCTTCTTGAAGATTAGCAGAAGGGATGCGTACAAAGGGTACTCGACTAATATTTGTATCCATTCACTCTGTACATACAATTCATACGTTTTCTTAATGTGTTTTCAAAATTAAAATAAGTGATATGTGCATTAAAATTTAAAGCATTTTGATTTGTCTAATAACATATTTAGTTCCTTTCAAATTGTACCTAGGGTCCATTAGGCATGCCAAGGAAATAATATATGCAAGTATTCTCAGTATCTTCACAACTTTGGCTACATAGAATACAATATTTCAGTAAAATTGGGATCATTTATGTATTTATTAAAAGTTCTTGCAATGACAAAAAGATGTTCAAGACTCTAGAACTAGAGGGATAGTATAAGCCGATAAGATGGTTGTAGAATTATAAAAACTCCTCAAATTTCTTTAACTTTAAAAGCTAATTCCCAACCAATATCATCCAAAACAGACTCATGTCAATTCTTATATGTCTAGAGTTATAAAATTCAATAATTAATGCTTTGTGTCATTCAAGTTGGTAACAATTTTTTTTGGAATCCATACCAAGTTGTGCACAATATTCCTCAAATGCTTATTTTCTACTTGATGATATGATGATATATATTAATGCATCCCCAATTCTATCCATTTGATCTATAATGTGTTTCATACAGTACATAATTAAATTAAGAATGTGACACATACAACGAAAACGAAATAGAGAACAACCAACATCACGATTAAGAACCCTACACAGTTTATCTATAACATGCTTAAATAGGCATTATCAAAAATAAAAGAGCGAATTTTATTTTCACAAAGATATTCTTTAATAATTTGCATAAGAAATTTAAATATGTTGTTCACATTGTGAAGATACTCAATTATCATAAAAGCTATTATTTTTTTTATGCATAACCCAAAGTGGGTCTATGTAGTGAGCAACTATATAACTTTTTTTTTTTTTATTAATACCTTTCAATAAATTTGAAGTAAAAGATATAACACCACCATATTTATATAAATCATGAACCAATTGTTTCTTGTGTTTAAAGAAATATTCTACGGTGTCAAAATGAAGAGTTTTTCTATTTACCCCAATGTACCTTGGTTGAAGATATTCTTTCACAAACAATGTGAAATGTCCATTGTTCACTATGCTTAGGGGCAACTCAGTGCCAATAACGAATTCACCATTCGATTACGAGTATTTTCCTTCGAACACATCCACGTGCTACGTGCTGTAGAATTGGTACCGAAAGAAGGAGTACAAAATTGAAATTGTGTTTGAGTTTCTCTAACAAGCTCATGTTTGGCTGAACATTTGAGGTAGTGACGATTGAAATGGGTAGTACTGATACCCTTTTACCATGCCAATCGTGTTAGGCAATATTTACACACTATTTTACACTATTGAACTTTGTCGACTATACGACCTATTGAAACCAATTTAAAGTGTTCCCGACACTTTGTAGATTTCTTTACCATTTCGCTTTTCTCTTGTATCACAAATATCTAGTTCTAGCTTCGTAGCTTCCTCATCACCGTTATTTAAATCAATTGGATTACTACTTCTTTGAGCATCATCACCACCCAAATTCGGCAAATCATCGAGAATGGAGATGTCGTTGAGATCGAAAAATTCATTCTGAAATTGAGACTGTGACATCAAGACAAGTGGACACCGAACAAGTCCTAAAAAAAAAGCATTAGTATCCATTTGTATGTAATAGAATAGAAATGTACAAGGATGAAATAGAATTATAGTAGAGAACATAAATTCGTTGATCCAGTTTGGGAGCTATTTAAATAGGTGTTGATTTTGTTGATGTTGAAATTTGTGTGGAATAATTTTGGCTAATATGTTGAATGTAGGTAGTAACTATACAATAGGGTTTAATTTAAAAATTGAAAGGCGGCCCTTCTTGATTGGTTCTGAGCTAACATTCCACAAGTGGTTGCTTTTGTGAACACCGTCATTACCATATTTAGGTTTTACGAATTTGATACGTTATTTTTTTCTTATGTTTAAAATTTTTGTGAATAATGTCTGTTACTCATAAAAATAATCGTAAAATAAGCACACCACGTCGAAAACGAACCAGCTCACACATCCATAGAGATGCGGGCGGCCCGATTCTATGCGTATCGAGGCAAACTTAGCCTTAAAGTTGCTCATCTGATCCCCTTTCGGCAGAGGTCCCCAATACAAGCTCTTCCCCTGGCGGGAAGGTTAGTTAAACAACAACAGACCTTATGAAGCGATTACAAGACAACACACTGTTAATGCCGCCTTTGCATGTCTACACGGTCTAATCCTAAGTCAGAAGCAAGGATATGTGGATCTTAGCATTAATGGCTGAATTGATTGATTGATGTTAATATGAGCAATGGGTCTAGTAGAGCCACATGCTTACCATTGGACGGACCTCGTTCACCTTCCATTGGGTATAAAAACCCACACTTCATACAAGAGAGGATGATGCAAGTTTACACATCCAAAGTAAATCTTAATTCTCTCCACTCTGCTCAAACGGTCGACCCCTTTTTATGTACCAACTAATTACAACACAACTTGACAAACATCTCGGATTATCATCTATTAAAAGGGGTGACTTGAACTATAAACATACATTGATTCAGCTAGTGTGTATTTTACTTACTATTCATTTGTTGGCCACGTCATTGGACCATTTTTTGGGGACAACAAATTGACGCCGTCTGTGGGAATCTTTGATACCATAACCATGTACATCTTAGTGGTAAAAACTATTTGTGAAGAACTTTGAAGAAAGGTTTTAGTTCTTGAAGCAAGAACCTTTGTAAGGAAATAATTCGAAAAACATGATGAGTTTAAGTCACCAAGGAACACATGGTGGAGATGGACAGTAGGAGGTCTCTGAATAAGAGGTTATTCGTATGAATGTGAATATGCATCGTCCCCGCCATCGCCATAGGAGAGGCTGTAAAATTGCGCGTTTGGCACAAAAAATTGGGGAGATGGCCACAAACATGAGGAATATGGCCCAACAAAATGCAGCCATGCAGCAACTGTTAATGTAAATGCACCAGCAAGCTGGGTCTCAGGCGCCTCAGCACAAAACTTTTCACTAAGAGGGTGAGGAAAATGACACAGTAGCGTACCCTCAAATGTATGAGATGAACGACCTAGTGGATAGAGAGGTAGAAGTTGACATTTCCACCATGTTACGAGTCACCCAGGCGACAATGTACCCACGGAGGAGAACTTTCCCCCGGAATACACTCAAGAACACGGACCTCAAAGATCCACCAGTGTCTTTGATAGAATTGGACCCTCTAGGCCTAGAAATAGGTCTCAGCAGCCTTAAGGAATGCCACCTCTGCCTAGGAATAGGCGAGAGAGGAGGGACACAACAAATGCAAGAAATCTAGCTGGAACGTCACAGCCACCAAGCAGAAGAGGATGACTCAGACGGTCCTTGTAGGTCATTTGAACTGGATGACGACGATGAAAGTTTGTCGTTTTCTCAAGAGTTGAGAAGTACCCCAGTTCCTAGCCATTTCATGCCACTGAAGATACCCAAGTATGAAGGAAAATGAGACCTAGCAAAGCATCTCAACATAAGACCTAAATGTCTTTGAGGGGAGCTTCGCCAGCTTTGAAATGTTGAGTTTTCCACCTCACAATGACGGAGTTGGAGAAATCTAGTACAGTCGCATCCCTGTCGGCAGTGTAAGGAGTTGACCAGACCTGAAAAAGGCTTTCTTGAGCCAATACATGTCAAGTAAGGAGGGAGAAGCCCATATTCAAAGCTGCAAGACATGAGGCAACAAGTGGGAGAAACTTTAAAAAGTTATCTGGCTCGCTTTACTAACAAAATGACTTACTTTGAACAAGTCACTAATAGGGAGGCTCTTTCTGCCTTAAGGGAATGACTCAACATGAATACCCTATTTTGAAGAGATGTGCGTAACAAGAATCCCAACACGTATGATTCCTTGGTGGAAATGATGAGAAGTGAAATTGTCAACATAGAGTTGATTGATCATTGCAATCGAACTTCAATAGGGCTACCATTACCCCAAAGGAAACAAAGAGGTCATGTATCCCATCGGTGGACCAACAATGGACCCAAGTAGGATACACCATAGCCCACACCTCGACGGCAAGCGTTGGCTACCACCACGCTAAATGTCGTGCCATCTTGGCGTATGAAGAGTTTGGACCTGATACTCACAGGCAACCGAACTTACCATAGGAAGAGGAAGATACGTAATACTGCACATATCACCAAACTAGTGGCCAAGCACCGGAAATTACCTGTCTAGGCCATATCATGGAGAAACCGCTGGTGTCCTTGCTGAGGATAGAAACATCCATCGGAGGTAGGAAATGCTTCTCCATTTAGGCAAGGGCCTCGACATAACGAAGAAAGGTGAAATCGTCAGAACGAGTTGCCTCGGAGGGAGCACAAGAAAGACAGAAATTGGACAAGGGGACAGAGACCTAGAAGAGAGCCTCTATCAAATATTGATGACGCATCCATTAAGGAAATCGACACCATAATTAGTGGTCTATATATAGGGGGAAGTTCCAAAAATGCTCTAAGGAACTATGCAAGGAAAGCAAATAATCCTTTCATGATGAGCTACCTAATCAACAACACTATTAGGAGCTTTAGAAACCCCCACCATCACCTTTTTCCCCGAAAGATGCAGCGGGAGTTCACTACCCACACTGTGACCCATTGGTGGTCCGAGCTGTTGTGGCCAGAAATGGTCTGAAGCGCATGCTGGTTGATAACAGAAGTTCGTCAACATCCTGTTCAGAACCACTTTCGACAAAATGACTGTGGACCATGAGCTCGCCCCCATGACTGCCCATTTCCACAGTTTCATTGGAGATAACATCGTTCCTAAAAGAAGGATCACATTGGCAGTGGAAATGAGAGAGTTCTTCCTTAAAGCTCAACGTTTCATAGCATTCTTAATTGTGGAGCAGTCCGCTTATCATGGAGTTTTAGGGTAACCTGCCCGGAAAGAAATAGGAGCCGTGACATCCATACATCATCTTTGCATGAAGTTTCCTACCAAGGAAGGAATCGCCATAGTGCAAGGTGACCAGACGGGTCCAAGGGAATGCTATCTTAACTCCCTAAGAAAATCCAAACCAGAGGCATAAACATGATTCTGATAGATACCAAAATGGCTGACGCTCTTGAAGAAAGCTTAAATCTCTTAACAAGGGGGGACGTCAACATGATAGATGCCCCTAAAGAAGGGGTCATCGAGTTGGATTTAGATCCCCGAGTCATAGAGTAGAGGCGACCCCAGTGGAAGAATTAGAGCCCTTTCTCATAAGCCCGAACAACCCCACAAGATCACTACAGATAGGGAAGGAGCTCAAACTAGAAACAAAAGCCAAACATAAAAGTTTTTGCTCGACAACTTAGATGTGTTCGCCTAGAAACATGAAGACATGGTGGGCATTGATCCCAAAATCAGTTGCCACCGACTCAACGTAGACCCTAAATTCACTCCCCACGGGTAAAAGAGAAGAACTTTAATTCGGAAGCAGCATACATAAGATGGATATTGAACCTGATGTTGGTGAAGAAGACTAATGGTCTGCATAAATTTTTCCAGCCTCAACCGGCTTGTCCAAAAGATAGCTTTCTGCTCCCAAGGATCAACCAACTAGTTGACTCCAATGCAGGCCACGATCTGTTAAATTTCATGATGCTTACTCAGGATATAACCAGATCCCCATGCAGCACGTTGACGAGGAGCACACCCCCCTCATTACTGATCGAGGGCTGTATAGCAACAAGGTCATGCCTTTTGGCTTGAAAAATGCTTGTGCGACTTATCAACGTCTAGTTAACAAAATGTTTTCTGACCTTCTGGACAAAACAATTGAAGTGTACGTCGATGATATGATGGTAAAAAGCCTTAGGTCAATAGATCAATCGAACATCTACAAGCCACCTTTGACATTCTAAGGAAGTACCGTATGAAGCTGAACCCCTCGAAGTGTGCCTTGGCATTGCCTCTGGAAAGTTCCTAGGTTACATGGTTAACCAATGAGGCATTGAGGCGAATCCTGAAAAAATTAAAGCCCTGTTAAGAGTGTGTTTGATAGATATTATTTTGGAAGAATGAATTTTGGAGTAGTAGATTGATGGAGAATGTGTGGTTGAAAAAGAAGGAAAAGTTATTGATGTGATATAAAATATTATTTTA
>CAIGRL010246839.1:0-11666 GCA_903798325.1 Fraxinus xanthoxyloides
TTTAGCCCTTGTTTGATATGGATTAATATCTAGATTTTAATCTAAACAAATGTCAATAATTAATTTTAACCACATATTTCATGGGATCAACAACTTTTATCAAAATCACCTATAATTCTGATTTTAACGCTCGCCAAACAGGATCTTAGTAAAACAAATTGAACACTGAGCCAATTTTTTAAAGTTCAACAGAAAGGCTACTTCAAAACTTGTGGATGATATCTGCAAGACACCAAACATCAATTGCACTGATTTGATGGCTATATTTACTGGTATGTATTATGCATTGTTTCGATATATTTGTACAATTTAGAAGCAATATAAAAGAGTATTGTTTTCTATTAATAGTCTTATCAATTTGATATGGATAGGTCCTAATTGCTGCATCAACACTTCAAAGTCATATCTAGACCATGAAGAACCTACTGCAACAAAGAACATGATCCATCTAGCACAGAGTAAGTCCTTACACGGAATCGTTCTAAAGTTGACCAGAAAGTACAAAGAAAGTGAAAGAAATCACAGCATACTTGAACATAAATTTGGTTCAAGAACTTTTACTTGAAATGATGAATTTCAAGAGCTTTTTACGGTTGAATCACCTTACTACATCATGTCCTGGAGTCTCCATATTTTAGTACTCCAATAGTCTCAATCTCAATTACAATGGAAGGGAATCATTATCTACAATCTAAGTATTTAATATTGTGATTTTTCATGCCAAAATAGTGATTTTAGGGCCTTTCCAATTTTGGTGCATTTCCACATACAAATTTGACACCATTTTCTTGCTATCATTTTTTCTCTCTTGTCCTAGACCATGATTTGAGGTTATGTGGAAAGTTAAGGAAGGTTATGGGGAGTTGTAGGTTTTAATTTCAAGTTCAAACCACTCTCTCCAACCCTTTTTGTGTCTCGCGGGTTGGGTAACCACACATGAGCGACCCACTATCCATATTTTCAAACATTTTCCAACAGATAAAAAGAAAAGATAAAAACTTTATTGATTATACTATCCAGTATGCAATGCTCATTTTGTGGTTTATGCACAGTGATAAGGGGAGGCAGCATAGCAATGTATGATTATGGCAGCACAGACGAGAACAACAAATATTATGGTCAGCCGACTCCTCCCAAGTATGATATGGCAAGTATTCCAAATGATCTTCCACTTTTTCTTGGCTATGGAGGGAAGGACATGCTTTCTGATGTTAACGATGTGCAAACTTTGCTCGAGAAACTCAAAGACCATGATCCTGATAAACTTGTAGTTCAATTCAGGGAGGATTATGCTCATGCAGACTTTGTTTTCGGTGTCAATGCTAAGCAAGTTGTGTATAATCCTCTCATGGCCTTCTTTGACCTCCATTAATCAACTATCAAATGTGTTCAGATCCAATTTTAGTTCATTAGTTTTGTTAGAATTCCTTGTTAATCAGAAATGAAATGCTTAAATTGTGCAGAAAAGGCGTCTAAAGGTAAATGTTTTACAATAGGCAGAGCCAGATCTACAAATCAAATTGGATGGATCTCTAAGATTCATGAACTCGGATGATATTGTAAATAGTAATATTAAGTTTTTATGATGTTTGTCTATCATTTGTATAGTTAAACTTAGACACAACAATAAGTTCATTTAAGTTTTGTGTTCCTCCATCTTGCATAAATATATAAATACTATAAATCTGTAAGAAAAACTAATAATAGAAAACGTGAATTAAAAAAAAAAAAGGACTAAAAGTCTAGGATCTGGCTAGAAATTTAGATCCATATTATAGTTTTTCTACTTAATCGCTGTTGTTGATTTTATATCTCAAAAGTGTACATATCGTAACAAGTAATAAAGTGAATTTAAGAGTCCAAATTATCGTTCTCACGAGAACTACTATTTAACCATTTGTTCAACTATTCCTAACTCTAGTTTGATTGAAAACAAATAAAAGTGTTTTTAATTTTTATCTTAAATATTATAAATCAATAAAAAATTAAAAAGTGAGTTTTTAAAGATGGTTTAAGTATTAAGATTCACACGTTTATCATAGCTATCATCTTAATCTCCAATCATCAAATTTTATAACAATTGATTAAGTGTATTCGGTCAAATTCATCTAAATTAATTGATTTATCTCTCTTAAGTTCAAATCAATCTTACCCAACTAAGTCAAGCCACCATATCTTTATATGAGTCTGAATAAGCCTTAATTAAGAGTATTCAATCAGCAAAAAATTCATTTAACGACCGCAACAACCATAATAGTGTATCTCTTTCATTTTATCCAAATTACAGGTTTTTTCACTAAGTGGTCTATGATAGCCCAAAAATGACTAATCAAGAGGATGGTGAATGGATTTTGTTACAGGCATGTATCAGACCCACCACCTCATCCGCCACGTGTCAGTAGGAGTGATCCGTACCACGCCACATGGTGGCCGAGGTGATTGCGCATGAAGCGAGCTGATTGCATAAGCCGAAGTGGTTACATGAAGGAGGAACTGAACGTACGCCCAACAAAATAGCTGAATTCATCTAGCACTCCGCTTCTACAACGTTACACCTGCCTCGCCTCGTCTCAGCAGAGATCTCTTGTAGAAAGATCTTTCCAAAGTCAAATCCCTGACTGATTGATGGGACGTGTGGCAGGACCCACACGGTCAATTCAGCTGCCTTTGTCAGAGACATCCAATGCCACCAACCTATGGAGGGACGGATTGACACCTAGAATGGGACGAGTCCCGAGGATCTGATAACACGTGTCTCCTTATCCAACGGCTCTCATCTTCCATCCTTAGTATAAATACCCCCTCCTTGTGAGAGAAGAAGGATTCGGATCCATTTTTCTCCTACTACATTGCAAACTTAAGTATCATATTCTCCCTTCAATATTAGCACCTTATCATTACACTTTACATCAACCGCTTATCGACGATTGTTTCACTGTTGGCGAACCATTTTCGATTGAACCTTGAACTGACTTGACCGTCGGAGTGCTCGCGGCTACTCCCACCCCCTCTGGGAAAGGCCATGAGTGACTAACAGTGTGCAACGTGTGCAGGGAAGAGTTGACTTGAAAACTTATTCTGTTGGCCATGTGTCGAGCCATTTTTCGAGGTTAAAAGATTGGCGCCGTCTGTGAGAAACTTACTTAAACCTCGAGCCTTCCCACCAAAAAGCTTGGTCAAATATCCAGTTGATATTCTCCCTTGAAAAAGGGATCGGTTCTTGAAAAAAGGATCAGTTGTATATCGACGCTCTGTTGCTAAGGAGAGGCCTCCCACATCGAACCATGAGTTCCAGTGACGAAAGAGTGAACCCAAGGAGAACAAAGGAGATCTCTGAAGAAGAGATTTCCCGGAATGTCACACATCAGCGACCCCAACACCGTTATCGCAGAGGCAACAGAACTGCCCAACTAGCTGCCGAAGTAGTTAGTATGGCTAGGAACATCGTAGCTTAATACGCAACCATGCAGGAACTTCTCATGCAGATGTAGGACCAAGGTGGTTTCCAAGCCCCACAAAATCCTCAACACTCAGCCTATAGGCGAATTGAGGCAGAATCTAGCAGGAAAACTCATTTAAGTCCTTAAGGAGAAGTTCCTATTGAAAGAGAAGTGGAAATGGACACTTCCAACTACACAGCCGCTCCGACTGACAACGCCCCTGCTGAGAAGGGCAACTTCCCTCCGGAATATGAAGAGCAATTCCAGAGGTTTGCCAGCGTATTTGATTGGATCGGACGGGTGCCTAGAGATACGAACCAACCCATGCACCTAACGGCCAGCCAAGAGGAACATGCACAAAGACAAAATTGAATAGTAAGAAGAAAACATTAATCTTACTATTGAAAATAGAATGCTACAAGCAAATTAATTTGAAATGTTATCACCACTACTTATTGAACCACTTCCATGACTGAACCAATTTGACATAGAAGACATAATTGAATAGTAAAAAGAAAACAGTAATCTTACTATTGAAAATAGAATGCTACAAGCAAATTGATGCAGTGCAAAACATACAACGAGACCACCTAAAAGCCTACTCCGACGACACAGCTGACCAACGCTTCAGTAGACGTCCATGCCATACACCAACCTAACCTTTGACACTTTGCACACAATAGTTTGAAATTATTCTCACACGCTACTCTCTTATGGCTTTGATACCAATGGAGGCCCAGGTCACAATAAAGGGACAAGAGAAGTAGAGGTTGATGAAAACAATGAGTTTTATTAATATAAAAAAAAATTGAAATTAAAATATGAAAATTGAAAGTTACAAGATTGAAACTCGAAATTGAAAAGATATTAAAGAAAGCTTAAAAATTATAAGAATAATTTAAAAACTTGTAATACTATGTATGGATAGCAGCAGCAGCAGCATATTCATTGAGTTTCTAGATCAAAACATTTGTTTGGTAGGATGATTTCAGTTTGTCAATGAGTGCCAAGCCGTGCAGACTTCTTTTACGCGTTTAATCAGCAAAAAATTCCCGTAGCCTCTGCACCAATAGATCTTTTGATAGAAATATGAAGATATTGATCATATATAATCAAAGCAATACATGTTTCATGGGGAAATTAAACTGTAATAATTTGATTCAACAACCTGAATGTAATGTTTCACAATCTCAAACCAAGATGTTGCTCCGAATATGTTAAATAAATCTTTTCGTTTCTTTAAACGAAATTGATATAGATTCTTGTGGTGCAAAAGTACTCACTCAACTCCTTTTTCAAGTTTCTGATTTAATAAAAGCTGATATCAGAATAAACAAATGATACCTGCATATGTACATATAGCTCACACACAAGGGACGGATTTTGGAAATTTTCAATGGTTAAAAGTTGATACAATTCTTACTGGCCTCACATCTGTATTCTTCTTTTATCATTCAGGAAAAATGATGAGTGACATGACAAAACAAAATGGAGTTCAAGCCTCCACACAAAGGCGTGCTCCCCGCTTAAATGAGAGGATCTATCATCTTTGTCCAGGAATCAGTTGCTGCTCATCTGGCATGACCTTGAGATTAGTAACTAAATTCGGATTTCAACTATATAAAGTTATTTCTTAGAGATAATAAAATCTGATATCTTGCACCTCTTTGCAGGACCTGGAGCACGGCAAATTATCAACGTTGTATGTAATTCTCTCCTTTGTCCTATCAAACCTAGTTTCGAAACTTCAATTACAATTTGAGATTACAAACAAACACGGATGCTATGTGAATTTTCTATCCATGTCTAGGGGATTCGTCTTAGATCCCTACCCATTCATTGACAGGGGTACAAATGGAAGGGGAAGACAAGATGCATACAAGGATTAACCACAATACTCCATGAAACCAAATAGCAAATAAATACAAAACCAATAATTTGGAACGCACCATCTAGCGTTCCCGACTCTTGTGGGTGATGTGAATGCCAACATGTATCTACGGCCATGATGGTGACGTCATATAAATACCAAAAATAATTTGAGCACATGTTCCCGTGCGGCAATGTGTTGATGTCTAACACGTCATTGTTAATTCTAGCGCGCCGACAATGTAACAAAAATGCTATGACAGTGTATCTCTCCCAGTGTCGACAAGGTGGCCAACCGCACAAAATTGGCATTTCCGACACTTGTTAGCAATATGTCAATGTTAGACACCAACTAGTCAACACAGAAGGTATTGGTGCATTCTCGCCTCTCAAAGTTGATGAAACAATAAAAATTATAAGTGGATCTAGAATTCTTCTCTTTCATTGTCTTTCTTTTTCTCTGTTTTATATGGACCTAGAACTATCTAATTAGTGGCTTTTCTCAATCTTCTACAAATGGTTATGATCAATTAACGGTTGGTTAGCATTGAGATCAAGTTACTGTATCATTACAGATGATGGACTTGACAAGAAAACTGGTCTGAGCAAGGTATGATGGACTTGTCTAATATAAACTATGGACTTCTTATTGCTTTAAATCATACAAGTGATTTACATGTATCGAATTTATGGCCCAACAAATCTCTAGCGAGTTAAGTTTTTTAAGGCATTAGATTGCTTTATTTATTGATTGTTCTTGATAATGCTCTGTACTTTCTCTAATGTTCTTCCTCTACCTATCATCTGCTTCGACAATGCCCAGGTTGATCGTGTCTTGTATTCATCAGTGGTCTATCCTGACAATTATGGCTTTATTCCTCGAACACTACGTGAAGATAAATGACCCAATGGATGTTCTAGTCCTTTGCAGGTAGGTCAATTTTATCCTAATTGATTATGCTGCTTCTTGCATATCATTCCACAAATAAGGAAATCTATTTGTTCGTAAGCAGGTTTTTCAGCCTCTTTTGAAGGTCAGCATCCATGATAATATCCATTAAACTGAAACTGATTTTCTGAATAGAAGCCGTTCCTGGTTATTTTAATCAAGCCAGAGCCATAGGACTGATGCCCATGATTGATCAGGTGCAACAAATTCATCAGAATAAAGCTGAGATTCTCCTTGTATTTATTAGGTATTGATGATGTTAACTTTCTCTTCAATTTAGGGCAAGAAAGATGACAAGATTATTGCAGTGTGCGCTGATGATCTAGAGTATCGCCACTACACTGACATCAGCCAGCTTCCACCTCATCGTTTAACTGAAATTTGCCGCTTCTTTGAAGATTGTATGTTTTCAATTCTTTGACTACTTCAACAATGTTTAATTTAGTACCTAAGGTTATTTTTAGATATCTATTTTAAAGATAATATATAAGTGTTTTCTTGACACTTTCAGACAAGAAGAATGAGAACAAAGAGATTGCACTAAATGAGTTTCTGCCTTCAGCTACTGCTATGAATGCTATCCAGTACTCTATGTAAGCTTAAGTATTTGATGTTTAGAGTATATATATAATACTGATGTACAGTTCCACAATTATTAAGTACGTTAGGTTGAGCAGCAATTTTCAGCTACTTTTAAATGTCTATTATCGTTACTTTTTCAGGGATCTCTATGCTGAGTACATCTTGCAGACCTTGAGGAAGTAAATGGAATATGTTGAGAATTCTTGAAGATTTTACTGATAATATATACATTTGTTTTCTTTCCCAGCCAAAGTTTAGCTGCAAAAAGGGATTGGTGTTCTACAGTATCAAACCGGTTTCTTATTTGCCAAAATCATCACGCTTAAAGCATTTCTTTTCTTTTCTTTTCTTTTCTTTCTTTTTTTCGAACTTTTCGTAAAATTGTACTCATTTAGTTGGATTTGCAGAGGCAATTTCATTCTACAGATTTTCCTCCTTCCCTAATCGTTTTCTTCACAGCACTACTTGAATTACTGACATTCAGCTTGAGCTTGTCTAGAAATTTACAGGCTGTATTGCGGTCATAGTCCTGTAAATATGAATCTAAAGTTTCTGATACATTTTCCACATCACTTGAGATGTGATTTAGCTTGAATTTTAGATATGTTAGTAAGTGCGATAGTTTTAAGGATTTTAGTTTCCAAGGTTTCATCAGTCCACGTGTAGTACACTACAAACTAAAATTTAGCAAGGATATACGTAGAAAGTGAAATAGGAAAACACTAATGAAATACCAGGATTTCAAGAAGATCCTTCAGAAATGAAACCATTATCAAACGCTGCATGTGTGCTATATGATTCGTTAACTGCAGTTATTAATCACTTTTATCAAGTTATATGATTAAATAATATAGCAAAAACTAATTTCAAATATTCTGTCTTGTTGACACACGACATGTTTCGACTTAACTTGCGACGTCTTCTTTCATCTTATACTAATAGAGTGTCTATCAAGGTCTTAAAATGGCTTATTTAAAAACTAATGACATTTTTAGTGTTTTAGTCTTATTTGTAATCTTTTTGTAGAGTTAAGTTTAGCCCTCACTCAGCTTGATTCCTGGCTCTGCCACTTCACTATGATTGACAAGTTACAGTAAGAGGTGGATCATAACCAACAAGAAACTTAGGCCTTTTACTGAAGAAAAATAAAAATAATCCTCACCACAAAATCATAGAAGACCTATATTGATTGAGAGTCTGAGACTACAAATGGGGTAACCCTGGACAATTTAGTTACATTATGTTTCTTATAGCAAAATTAACCAGAATGTCAATGTCTCTTAAATACAATATCATAGTAACTCTTCACAGTAGATCACAAAAAGATATGAAAAGCCACCACAGGGTTAACTTGTCAATATATAAGTTGCAGAAACGTAGCTCAACTTCTTATCAATTTAAGTCAGCTTACTACAGAGGAACTCCCAATATTTAGTCAGCATATGATCCAACGGTCTCACACGATCCCACTTCCCAGTACAGAATATAGCATATGCATCTGCAGCATACCTGAGAAATCACGAGAATGATGCTAAATTCCAACTGCAACATATAAATTACTGTATCATACAACTTTCAACCACTTACTTGCCAATACCAGGCAATTCTGTGACATGAGTCCAGCTTTCTTCCAGATACTTACAAGAGAAATGTTGTATTCCTTCTGCTCTCTTCCTATATAAACCTAAACTCTGTATCACCTTTTCTATGTCCTCCTTGGCAACCTCTGTAGCACTCTTGGCATTCGGACACAATGTGAAAAACTCTGATATAACTTTCCCAGTCTAAATGAAGTTCACCAATATCAGAGTGATGTTATAAATAAAATCTCACGTCCAAAGAAAAGTGCAAGCTTGAAGCAAGGATATAAAAAGAGATTTTAGTTCAACAGGATGAAATCCATGAATGATTAGCTATGCTAACTGCCATTGACAATTCACTGCACCTACTAGTGTTTTCTGCCACGAGATAAGGAAGCAGGTACTATAGCAAAATATTCTTAAAAGATAAAGTATTATTCTCAAAGGCTACTGCATATGAAAAAATCTTTGGGCATGCAGGCCATAGTAGCATAGGAGGAAAGAAAACAATTTTGACATCCTCGCAGCCATTCCAGATTTTACATCTTAATTTCTCTGTAGAAATGTGCTAAATTAAAGTCCAATTTCCCGAACTACTGCAATAATCTCAACTGAAAACAAAAGAAGCCATTATTAGGCAATAGTGCAATGTAGCTTTTAAAAAACAACATTTTAACTTGATCACTAGAATCGAAAAGCTAATATTTTAAACTATGACTAAATGTCGGAACTACTTAACATTATAGAACTTTCAGATTAAACATCACAGAGTCTACTTGTAAAGTATTTCTAGATAATCCAAAAGTTCTTTTGGTCGGATTAATAAGATACCTGCCGGCCAGTTGTCACATTAAGAAGTATGCATATCACCAAGACCCTCCACGGGTCAAAAACATGATCTTCTTGGAGGAGGTTATAAGGCGATCTTGGAGGCTTCCACATATTATCTGAAGTTCTTCTTTTATAAGCCTCGTCCCACTTCTCGTCAGCGGAGAGTACACTTTTGGCTGTCACTCTATTTTTAACCTTTTTGGCCTTAGTTGCGCCATCCAACAAGGTTTTAACTGCATTGTCTTCCTCTTGCTTTACATAGTGGAAGTATGGAGAAACTTTCCTAGCAGTGAGAATGTTTTTAGCTTGTGATTTCAGAAATTCAATCTTCCCATCATTTGTTTCTGCCTCCTCTCCAGTCTCTTTATTCCTGAAGTAAGGGGATACAACTCGAACATTTTTGTAAGATCCTTTATGACCCATTTTACCAGAAAGCGGTGTCCGAATTGAAATTGTTGCATTTTCTGTCCTGATTCTCTTTTCCTTTTTCAGGTTTTTACCACTATTGTGGGACCTAATTGTAGCCTGACTTCCAGATAAACCGGCCTTAAACAAGAGGGTCGAATCATCTTTATCCATTTTCAATTTGTCTTCCACACTTACCTCTTTTGCTTTCACTTCATTCCCCCAAAACCAAGGCTGACAATCACCTATTTTGACAGCATTTTTATCAGTACTGTGACCTGTGTATGCAAATTGGGAAAAGAAATCATCTAAGGAAGCTTTTCCAATCTTTCCAACTGGAGGCTTGTCATTCCCATTGCCATCACCATTTGACACGTTGTTAATTCCGTTGCCTTGGTTTTCCATTTTATTATCTTTAAATTTCTTCCTCCGGTTTTTCTTATCCTCTATATTTCCCTCATTTTTATCGCCTGAAACTATTACAGTTTCAATGCCCAGATTTTCATCTGCCTTGTCCTTTTTTAACCTTTTCCCTTTTTTCTTGCTGTTCTTCTCAATATTGCTTTCAGAACATTGACTAAAATTTTCCGACTTCTTCCCCTCGGCACAATCAACATCATAATAACGCTTATTATAAATACTATTTTTCTTCCCGAAGTCAACAATAGTAGCAGTATCATCAGAACAAACCTTGTGGGAATTGTTGCGTTTGGGTTTTATCCTTTTCAGAGTAGGCTTCTGATTTTGATGCTCCTCTTTAGATGGCGTTGAGACAAAACAGATTGATATTGAATCGGCACAAAAGCAACTGTCATTCTCAACCGGGTTTTTCTTCTTCTTCCGCTTCGCTGCATTCAGATTCGTCACTTCGGGAGAAGACATAATCAAGTTGAAGGGGTTTTCATCTGAACTCAGAATTGAGAAATTGAATTTTGAGACTATTAATAAAACGAACAAAAATAAAAAAGGGGGATTCTTGGTTAAAAAGCGATGGTCAAACGAAGTAATCGGATAAAAAAGTTTCTCAATATTTGTATGTAAAACGATCTCAATTAAAAAATCAGTAAATGAAGGGTATAAAATGTCTAAAATATTCTTATCATGAAAAGACACAAATGCTATTTCAATTCAAATAAATTCCTCAATATATCTCCAAGATTCCAAACCATATGAACGTACGTACTCTCCGTCTCCTGTGTTTGCCACCTCCTAAAATCTTGTTATTCATTATATTTCTCACTATCTTCTCCAACATTTTGAGTATTTGAACAAGAATTTTGGTTTATGTATTGTCTACATTGAAATCTCTATTATATTTGAAGAAAGAGAAATGTATTTTTGTAAATCTCATGTACATTGATCCTTTTATTGTCGAATATATTATGAAATGATATTTTTGCTTATTTTTCTTCACAGTTGGTTGTATTTTTGAACTGTCTACACATATTGGATGAATTGTAGTATAGAATGACGGTCCAACCATTTTACGTAGTGTAGAATGACACTACAGTCGTTATCATCCATATCAAATGAAAATACAAACAATATTTGTTATGATTTGTCCGTTCTTGATNTTTTTGTAAATCTCATGTACATTGATCCTTTTATTGTCGAATATATTATGAAATGATATTTTTGCTTATTTTTCTTCACAGTTGGTTGTATTTTTGAACTGTCTACACATATTGGATGAATTGTAGTATAGAATGACGGTCCAACCATTTTACGTAGTGTAGAATGACACTACAGTCGTTATCATCCATATCAAATGAAAATACAAACAATATTTGTTATGATTTGTCCGTTCTTGATAATATAGTGTCGCTACTTTTGATAATTTAAATATGAAATGCCGAAAACAAAAACAAAAAAAGAAACAATCAGCTGGAGAGATACGCAAGTCTTGTAAGTGTAGCAGGTGTTTGAAAACTGGACATAATCGTATCACTTGTACAGTTCGTGTACCGATTTATGAGAGACATGAATGATGAAGGCAAGACGACACACATG
>CAIGRL010246884.1:0-12560 GCA_903798325.1 Fraxinus xanthoxyloides
TTTTTTGGGCCGAGTCGAGCCGAGCAATGCCCGGGAAAAAAAATGTGGCTCGGCCATGGTTTTTTTTTTTTTAATATCAAATCTATATTTTTTGCTTAAAGAATTTAAAATTTGTACTGTTTATACGTACTATAAATTAAACAAAAAAGCTTGGGCTCGGCTCGAGCTTTTTTTGGGCCTGAGCCGAGCAAATCCGGACAAAAAAAAAAAAATGAGGCTAGGGCTTGGCCCGACTCAAGCTTTTTTCAAGTCGAGTCTGAGCTGTCCGAGCGACGAGCCTTTTTGCCATTCTTAGACCTCATGTAGTAGTATTTTTCGAGGGTCGGAAATATTAAATTCAACAATTTTCTATATAAAACTACCAAAAAAAGGGATATACACAAAAGTAATGTTCATTAACGAAAAGGGGCAAATACAGGAGAGAGGATATACAGATTCGAGAGTTGAGACAAAAAAATGGATAAGTTGCGAAAGAGGCTCTCCATCACTCATTTGGCATTTCCTCCAATACGCAATACAACAGAGACGGCATGCATGAATAATAATTCAGAAGAGGACCTTCATATCCACATTAATGCCACTTCAGTCCCTTAATTCAATGGCGACACTCCCAACAATTTCTACTACTTCAATCCCCAAGATGCTATCCAGAAAACCCGAATTATTTGAAACCCATAAAAGGGATTTTGTCAAGAAAATCCCACATTCATTTACTTTGAGAATCGGTGTAGACTATTGCAAAATTAGGTCAACAAGATTGTATGCTGGGCTTTCAGAAATAGAGCCGGACTTGAATGAAGATCCAGTGGACAGGTGGAGGACCAACGGAATTGATTCTGTATGTTTTCATTTTTGTGATTTTGTATGAATTCATGGGTTTATATTTTCTTGAATTTGTATTATTTATACACTTAAGGGTGGTTCAGGATTTTGTTGTTGATGTTTGCAGGAAGATTTTAAGTATGGGAAGTATGACGACCATCATACCTACTATGAAGGTGATGAAAAAGGTATTGTTCATCCACAATTTTGTTTTCTAGTACAATAGTAACATGTTTNCATTCATTTACTTTGAGAATCGGTGTAGACTATTGCAAAATTAGGTCAACAAGATTGTATGCTGGGCTTTCAGAAATAGAGCCGGACTTGAATGAAGATCCAGTGGACAGGTGGAGGACCAACGGAATTGATTCTGTATGTTTTCATTTTTGTGATTTTGTATGAATTCATGGGTTTATGTTTTCTTGAATTTGTATTATTTATACACTTAAGGGTGGTTCAGGATTTTGTTGTTGATGTTTGCAGGAAGATTTTAAGTATGGGAAGTATGACGACCATCATACCTACTATGAAGGTGATGAAAAAGGTATTGTTCATCCACAATTTTGTTTTCTAGTACAATAATAACATGTTTAATATACGCCATTCGACGTTAGTTGACTAAGGTTTAGTATTATAGCTCCACCTTGTTGGATGAGCCATAATTGTTTCTTGAGCATTTGAATCTAGATGCTGTAAATCCTGAATGAAAATTAGGATACAATGAGAATACAAGACAGCAAGGGGGAAATGATTCAGCAGATGTTTTATGAGTAGACCTAAAGAGGCTTCTCTTTGTAATAGTTAAACAATCTTGGTAAATGTTGATGCTGATTAATGCCATTGGATTCCTAGATGCAGTGTTTAATATGGAAACTTTAATATTTCTCTTTAGGTGGATAAATTTATCCCAAATCAGAAGTGAGAAATTTCTCACCAAGAATTATGCACGAAGAAAATTTTGGTTCTCTAAGTATCATGTAATTGTGATGTTTTTGTTCAAAATGTACTTTTTTATGCTTCAAAATTTCTATTAATGTTGGTGATAAAGACAATTAGCTAATCCTTGCAAAATTTATTTTCAATTCATGCTCTTTAATTTCCAACATCAAACATCAAATATTGATATAGCGATTCTGCTTGTTATAAAACTTCCATTCCAGGGACATTTTGGGGATCAATTGCAGAAGATTATGCTGCAGTTGGACCTCCTACAGGATTCCAGGGTATCGAAATCATTGCTTAACTTCTGTTAAATTATCAAACCTGCATTTTTTGTCAACTAGATTATATGGTTTGATTATCTTTTGTTTATCTCAGGTTTTATCTCGTGGCTATTCCTTCCATCTATTGCTGCTGGAATGTACTTCAATGTTCCGGTACACTAGAATTGTTCCTCAAACTGTTAATGATGTGGAAATATTTATGTAATTTTAATGATTATTATACTCTCCAGACCTCGTTTGATTATTATTCTAATAGTTTGATTGCTTAACTGGTGTAGAATTCATTCATTTTATGGTTAATATTAAACCTATAAGTAGAGTTTTCTTCTCTGTAATGTGTAAACAGATATCAAGTTATATAATTCATTTCGATATTACTCTCTCACGTTGTTTAAAGTTTCTTAACACAATTTCAGTGTTGCTAAAATTTCGTTTCATCTCTGTGCTTCTAGGGGGAATACTTGTACATTGGTGCAGCCATTTTTACTGTCATATTTTGCATAATTGAGATGGATAAGCCAAGTGAACCTCACAACTTCGAACCTCAGATTTACAATATGGAGAGAGGAGCTCGTGACAAGTTGATAGCCGATTACAACACCATGGACATATGGGATTTCAATGAGAAGTACGGGGACCTTTGGGATTTCACTGTAAAGAAGGATGACATCATGAAGAGATAAATAAAATGCAATTTGATCTTGTTGGAGACGAAAAGGTATATATACTTGAATTATCCCATCTAAAAGCTTATGATGTTAAAGAGGAGACACGAGTCCCATTCTAATAGCCTCATTCATGATCCTTTCTACTGGTAGAACTACTACAAGCGGTCTACAGTTTGATCCTTTTTTCTTTCTTCATATTTTAAAGTGGAGCAAAGTCTATTTATTGCTCCCACTATTGATACATCAAGTGCCTTCATGCCATCTTTCAGTGACTCATAGGTATTTTAAATAAGTGATATATGCACCTCCTCACACGCATGTCGGATTTCTGACACTTGCATATATTTTAAATGGGTGATGGCAAAACTTCTGCTCTAACACTATGCTTATGTAAATCACTTCATGTAAAAGCTCACGTTGTTAGAGTGGGACTACATTTATTTATTTAAGTCGTGGTCTCGCTTTCTCTCTTTCCTTCTCTTCTGTGGAATTTACACTCGAACTTTCGAGTAACAACATTCCCCGACACGTTTTAGACATTGCCCGGATAAGTGATGTTGAGTTTGGATAGCTTGCAGAGTGGAAATTGATGAGGGTGTTCTACTCGAAGTTAAAGCTCTAAAGACTTTAGTAGAGTTGGTACAGTTACTTATCCATTCTAACAGGAAATGCCAGAAATCTTGAAGAACCAGTACAGATCTTCCAGCATTTCGAAATTTAGTCTCTTCTTCTATTTATTAAGTACCACCATGTAAAGTGGCTTCCATTTTAACATGTATATGAAAACAACTAAATGAAATGAAATCTTTCCTAGATTTCCATGTACACTTTCTGCAAAATGTAAATACATACATATCTGCATTACTTTTCTATATACAATTGGAATGAAGACATAACTCCTCGTCTTTCCAAGAAATCTAACTACTGAAAGGGTAGAAGCATGAGATGTAACATATGTTAGTTTCTATTAATCGACTGACTAATCTTCTTGCTGTTAGACTCGGGGATGTTCATTTGCTCATGTCTTCATCAACATTGCTGTAATTCGTTAATTGCACATGCACATTGCACCTTTGTTTTCCTTTTGTGCATAAGGATTAAAACTTGATCCGTGCCACAGTAATATTATTTAGTACCATTGATGTTAAAACATCAATCATGTGGCACTAATATGGCATTAAATGAGAGGTATAATTAAATAATCACTTGATTCTACATTTCATCGAGCCTATAATTTAACGTCACCTAATATGCCGTTCTAGTACCCATGATATTACATGGCATAATTTTTCTTCTTTATCACACTGTCTTTCGAACAATTAAAAGAATAAAGAACAACATTTAAATTGTCCAAATTTGAATTTTATAAAATAAATTAATAAAACCTAAAAATAAAAATATTTATATATATATCATAGAATAATAATTTGAGTCGATAAATTTTTTAAAGAAATTATTCGAAAACGAAAACTAATAATACGTAATTGTTTAGTTATTATTTATTGTAATGAAAAATTAAACAAAAAGTAGAAAAGCAAAGAATTGAACCCCAAACCTCTAGTGCACAAAATGACCCCTTTACCATATATGTTGTTAGGTTTTATTAATTTATTTCATAAAATTCAAATTTGGACAATCTAAGTATTTTTCTTTATTCTTTTAAAAGTTCGAAAAATATTTTTTCTCTTGAAGTGAAAAATAGTTTTAGTTTTAAAAATCATTATTTTCAAAATTTCGCATAACATTCGTTTAAACTCGGAGCTCGTCTTTTTACGTATAAACTGTTTCGTTTGAATTCGTAAAAAAATTAAAACTTGATCATACATGTATGATTGAAAAATATATTTTTTTCCTTATTATTTTATATTATATTGGATTATATTTTCAAATGTATATGACTTTTTCACGTTTTAGTGCATTTATATATTGATTGAAATTTTTTTTATCATTATTTAATTAAATATTAATAAATAATCTTATTATTACGGCCATCTGCGACCGCTTTAGCTGACTTAATATTTTGGGGGGCAGAATTAAAATGCACGAGGAATCGGGAATGGGTACTGGCTAGGGGTTAGGATTGATGACAGAAAACAAAAGGTACAAAGAGCAAAAAGAAAACCTGACGAATGAAGCCTTCAAGAGTTCCCAACTTCCCCATAGCCATTGCCATTTGACCCATGTAGTTGCCAACATTTGCTGTTGAAGTAGACGGACCAAGAGAGGCAGCCAGTGTTTCAGCCAAAGACTGCTGCAATGCTTCCATTCCCTGTGACAAGGCATCTTCAGCCTGTTGAGATGACTGTTGCAAGTTGTTTATTGACATTAACTGCTGCTCAGTCAATGGCTCTAACTGATTTATAAGAAGCTGCAACCAGGCATCGAAGTTTTAAAAACTAATAAAACAAATAGAAAAGGTGGGAATTTTAACTATTGTGACAACAAGAAAACAAAACGAACAAGCAAAAAGTTATGAACCGAGAAAATTAACTCTAGGACAATCTTCATCATCATTTTCAGATAATAAAATGACATGAGCACAGTTGCACACACAATAAGGACAGGAGAATTAATTCAACATAGTGTATAGTCAAGAAAACAACATAGAGAATCCAATAGCTAACCCCCTTGACCATATTGTTTCAACTAGATAAGAGTGCTGAGCTCAAAACGCAATGCTCCGCAAGTACATGAAATCCTGATATTCAACGAAGGATTATGAACACCTTAGAACCAAAATAGCATGCAAGTAGAGCACATAGAAGCATCAGGCATATCTACTTGACTAATTCTATCCAAAAAAAAGCATCATGAAAGGATCTTAGTAAGGTCAACATGATTTACCTAATTTTACTAATAATTTCTCTTAGAAATGCAAAACCATCATACAGACATCTAGCAGTACCAGAGACAGAAAAATAAATGAATCCCTCACATAATTATGGTTCCCTATAATCATTTCTTGCCATAAGTTGTGCTCCAGTTTTGATCTACATGAGCTAAAAGTGACAATAAAGCGACATTTTCCAATAAGTACACTCTTATCAGGGGAGATCCATAGGGTCCAAGGGAGGAGACAAATTTTTTTTAGTAGACCATCAATCCTAGGCTGCCTTTTTTATACCTCAACCTAGACCCAGTGAGGGAGTTTGGTTTTCCCATACAGATACGTTTTTAAGTAAGTTTGGGTTTTGATTGGGCAGTAATATTGAAATATTGGTCTGGGAAGTCTGTGCACTCTCTACATTAACACTCTTATGCACATTCATTCCCATCTCTACCACAGTCTTGGGATATGCTGTAAAATATCTTCCCTTTCATGCATGTTATTTTTTGCTGGAGAGGGAAAAATAAATAAAAATTGGAAATAAGAATCATTAAACTCACACGCCACATGATAGAACAGGTACTCGTACAATTGTTTGTTCTATGCTCACAATATGCAATCATTATAAAATTCCTGAAAACGTGGTTTCCTGTAAAACAAGGGTGCTACAGAGAGATGGGTACAGACTTTTGGGATCTATTAGCACAAGCTGTCTGCCCTATCAAAGTGGGGAATGAGAATACGGAGTCAACCTAAAAAGAAGGTTGCTCATGGACAAAAAACTGATACAAACAATGTAACCCTCACCTTAAGAAGTTCAGATGAACGAAAACCACCAAGCCAGAGGAAGCACCTTTCTGCAGGTGTTTTCCACATGCCTGATAAAATATGGAAGACGTCAGCCTTTGCAGCATCACCTTTTATCCTGAAAATGTCATCATAGTGTGCCAGGATGCCGTCCACAATAATGCGTAGTTCACCATCACCCGCATGTGAAATGACTGCACCTCTTAGCTCATTAACCCGGCGGTTATGTTCCTCCAGCCACCGTGCATATTCAACATCAAAGGCCAAAGCGCCTAGAAGTATAGGGTTTACAGTTCATATTTCCATGGAAAAGTCACTGAAATAATTAAGGTTCGTAAAACAATGAACTTATGTTACCGAGTTGGGTTACAAAAGCATTCAACTTACGGGAAGGGACCCAAGTAGACAAATTATTACAAGTACAACTCAGAATATTTTGATGGGGATGCCAAAATTCAAGCAACTAATGTAAACCATCAGAACTATTAAAAATGGAGCATACGGGAAGTATGAAGACTGCTCTCTGGACTTTAACTTAATTCCTATTCCCTATCAATTTTTATGTTCATCCTTATGCAAAGTTCATCGCTCTAATGGGAGGGGCAGGAAACTGAACTCACAATCGGTTCCTTAAAGCACAAAAACCTCATTCAGAAAAAGCTTAAAATATTTTATGTATTTATGTAACTACTAAAGAACATACTCGTAACTTAGCTCTCCAGGCAAAGGATAGCCCTAGTTCAAGTTTAACTACCAGTGCACAACCTAAATATGTAATCCTGCTCCATCAACTAAATAAATTTATGCTTTACACCTTGAATTCACAGGTCACTGACATGTTCATATTAATATTTTACTTGTTATTCTCCTGAAAACTGTGACAACTTTGCTTTATTTCACTCAACTCATTCTCTCTCTTCCAGTTCTCAGGAATACATATATTAATTACAGCGATGAATTCATAGTATGGGACTTTAGCAATATGTCCTGCTTATGATTTTGACTTTCAATAGAGCTAATTTGTCTTATAAATTTCAATATATTCGTTTTTCCCAACCATTCTTTCAAATAAAGATTCATAAATGTTGGGCAAAGAAAATTGAAGGTTATACACGAAGCTGCACAAAAGGTGACCCACACAGCTCATCATCATAGCATATATAGTTTAATATTCACTTAGATCATGCCGAAAGAACAAAAAGATGAACTTAAATCACCTCCAAGAAAAACCGCCCCTCACAACCTTGATCTAAATTGTTAAGAGTTCAACTCTTCTCCTTCAATTCTGAAGTTCGTTATATATCACTATCAACCTCTTCATTCATGGAAAGTTTCAGAGAAGGATGTCCCGTCTCTCAAACGTTCTACTCCCTTCTAAACTCAGTGCTTAACATCAATAGCTATTCAACCACCAGGCCCGAAGGTACCTCTAACCATTTCCTGAACCTCTTCATGCTCTCAGTCCATCAGTACTACCTCATACAATGATTTTCCAGGATAATAGTCCAAGTGGTCACTGAATTTTGCAAAAGGTCTACAAGAGGTCACTGAACTTTAAAAATCACTTCATTCATCACTAAACTTCACATTTTGTAATCTCGTCACTAAACTCAAATTCCGTCCAAAAATTGACAGAATGCTGACGTGACTGCGTACGTGGCTTGATGTGTCAATTGCTGAGTGTCAAATCAGCTATATACGTGGATTCTATTAATTAAAACAAGTGTAAAAAGGAAAAAGAATCAACTCATCTCTTGGAAGAAAATCCCCAATCTCCCTCCTCCCCCAACCACCACCAAATCAACCAACCTCACCAACGCCTTCCACAACCACCACCACTCGTCGTCGTCGCCTTACCCACATCCCTGTCGTAGAAGTAAAACTACCCAACACCACCAATGCAGCTACAACATAACCCTCCCCTAATCAAACCTTAACCAAAAACCAATAATCTCAGTCATGACTGGAACGGAGCTTTGACATCAACCAATAATCTGAGCTGCTATATCTTTTTATTTTTAAATTTGACTAACCATCAAATTTGGGGAGCTCTCTTCATTGACACTGAAAATTTTTAGAACACGCGCAATCTTCCATTTCCAAGAACCAATAAATGCTATGTCGAGTGGGACATTAACATCTCCAGTGTAGAAGGAATCATTAGCATTGAGCACTCCCAGCAATTCCAAGGACCTTCATATTTATTCACTGTTCCAACCAAATCAAGCAATGGATGAGTTGATCTAAGTTGGCAAGTGCTGCACCTGTACCACCAAACTTCAATGATCTCCGTTTCAGATCCAGATTTGGTGGTGGTTGGGGTGGGTGAGATTGGGGATTTTCTTCCCTGAATGCGAGAAAAGACGATTTGATTCATTATTTTTTAAAAATGTCTTTTAATCAATAAAATCCACGTGTGTGGCTGATTTGGTACTCACATCAAGTCATGAATAAAACCACGTCAACACTCAGTCAATTTTTGGATGGAATTTGAGCTTAGTGACTAATGAGATTACAAAATGCAAAGTTTAGTGATGAATGAGGTGATTTTTAAAGTTCAGTAACCCCTTCAGTGATCATTTGGGCTATTATCCCATGATTTTCCCCTTTACAACATTCTTGCAGCTTTCTTCTCTTTCTTTTGGAAAATAATTTTTTTTACAAAGGAACATAATTAATTTTATACCTGCTTTGAGCAACAGAATAATTTAATATGAAATTCATAATCATATAGTCAAAAAGATGATAACTGTACCATTTCCTCCCATAGACTGAGCTTGTTCTCCTGAGCTTGAAATAAATATGCCCTTCAGCAAAGAAAATATATTCACTAAATTGAGAAGCAACAAAGACTTACTAGAAATAGGATATTCAGGAGGAAATCATACTACTAGACAGAAAAGAACCTGTTGTCTAGCTCGTTGGAGTTCCTGCTCCAGTTGTGTCAACTTCATTCTGCTGCTTTCTAACTGTTGGACGTAAGCCTGAAGACAAAATAGTAAAATAGTACACATAAATATAAGATACGTTGATGACATTGCCAAATGACACATTTTTATTAGACCAGCGTCTCTTGAGAAGATATGCTAAAATGCAGCTTAAGGCTCTAATATCTCCCATAGAAATTCAACTTTACAATGCATATGGTAAAATGCAGGTTGGACGAGCGGTAGCTAGAGAGGGGGGAAATTATTTGTCATCCGGTCAGTTTTATCAAAATATTTTCATCAATTATATGTCGTCCTTTATGATGCCAAGTAACGTTGTTGCCATTTTTTAGAAACTTACCAGAGACAATTGGTAAGAAACATAAAGTTAATGGCTTATAATTTTCATTATCTAAAACAAATATAAAAATCAAGAATATTGTTAAAACAGGCTTGGACTGAAGCAACACGAAGCTAATTAGCAGGCAATAGCCTGACGTCAATAAGAAAATCATAAAAGTGGGCAATTTTCTTGAAAAAAAAAAAAAATGCGTAGCAAAGGTTGTCCACGGCCACGAGAATGTTTATACATGTACTCAAACAAATAACAAAAGGGCACTCAAAAGCTATATGCCCTCTTGTGTAACATTGATGACACACTATATGGAAAACGGATAGACAGGAGGTTGACAAAGAAGGAACATAATAAAGTTATTGCATTGAAGGTGTTAGAATCTCAAACTTGAATCCTTAACATGCCTATATTTGCCAGCCTATTATAGAGTTGGCGCTAGCAGATCAAATTTGGATTGAATTACAAGAAACCTATACTTTCGAGGGGTGTAGACATGGTAAAATCAAGTGTTACGTTCAAGAGTCTTTCAATGGACTAGCAGATAGATACTTATTTTCTTGACTTTTAAGCACCATAAACAAGTAGATGTTTCATCAGTTCTGAATACAGACCCAATAAGTCCTGAGTAGATTGACATCAAGAGTTGATGATTCAAACAGGGGAAAAAAATAAAATTGGCAAAAGCATGCAGTTGCTTGGTCAAAAACGTTACTCCCATCCTCCCTCTAGGAGAAAATAAACTACCTGTTGGTCATGGCTCAAAGGAATATAAAACTTATATATTTACCTGGCCATATCTTGCTTTCTACTATGTAATATAAAACAAAATAATCCACATACCAATAGACAAAAGGGGAATAAACAGAGAGATTTCAGCTGATAAAATCCAGCTGATAGATTAGCCATGATAGATAATTAAACATTGGATCCATGTATTGGTACGTGTCTACATGGATTGGTGGTTTGTTGGTGGGGTTGTGAGTCATATTCAACGTGTGCTGCGTGGTTGACTCTAGGTTTCATCGACGTTTCACCCATGACCGAAATCCTTAGATGATAGTCACTGAACCCAGTTGGGACATCAAGACGTATCATGGGTTCAAACGTGTAGTGAAGTGCTTGAAGTTGGGGTATGGGTATATGAACTATAGAAAGAAACTAGATAACATATAATACATGCAGGACTTTATAATTTTTTTAATAATTAATTTGTAGGTTGTCACTAATAGATTTTACACAAATAAATTAATATACTCTTATGCAGAACCAAACTGTGATGAAAACATAACTATTTTCAGAGACATAAGCATGCATATTTGTATGTCAATTTTGAAAAATATCCAACCATGAAAAATACAAATAGAACTTTTACAGACACATATCTAACCGAATTATAGAAGTTGTTTAAGCCAGATTACAATAGTTAAAAGTTATCAGACCCAACTGGCCCATCAATCAGGTCAGGACACTGGGCTAAATGGATAATGAGATAGAATAGCAGTTGAAGGGTTAGGACACCTTTTCTTTGAAGATAAAGAAGGGCATGAACTTTTTGTACATCATTGTATTCCTACTATAAAGATTATGCATAACTATAACTACGACTTTAAAAATTAAGGAATGACAAAAGAATACTAATGTAGCTGCACTGTTACAGTAAGAAGAAAAATGTGTTGTGTATTCTCTCTTTTGTTTTTCTCCAAATCAAATCAATAACATATTTGTTAATTTTTCTTCTACCATTTTGCATTAGTAGGTTACAGATAAATCCAAATATCACTTCAATTTCATTTTATTTCTCCTTTTGTCATGCATTTCATGAGACAGATTGGTAATATACATTCCGATATATATCATAATTTCATATTCCCTGCTCCTCTCTTTCTAATTTCCTTTTTCCCCCATGTGTAATATTTGTCATATTCAACATACAAAATATATGGTAGCACTCCTCTTCCTCTAATGTATACAAAAATATGAAAATCAATTTATTAAGACCATCAGAATTCTATGAAATTGTGTCACGTTTCCATTCAAATTATATTAATGATTTTCATATTAAATAGATGAAGGACAAAACGAAATTCAAGTTATTAACAAAGAGTATTCTCTAACAAGATTTTAAAAACTGATATAAAATATATTATATCAGCCCTTTGAAACATGTATCTACGAAAGTTTTTGCCTTTTGCAACATACTACAAGTTTTGAACTGTTTTATGTTGATTATAGCAATCATGAATTTATCCTTAGGTGCAAACTGAAAGTGCTTTTAATTAATCAACAAATTCTTTCCATTTTATCTACCTATAAAAATTGAAATACTTACCCAAATAGATATTTTAGTAATCAGTTATGTAACGACCCGACCTTACACCGCAGTCGTTATCATATCATACGTACTGTCCGCTTTGGGAGAGCATAAGCCCATGCGGCGCAACGTCGGGTTGTTGCAAGTTATATATGTTTTAGAGGATATTGCAGACATCAAACTAGTGCTGGCTTGGTGGAAAGGAACTTTGGTTATTACAAAAATGACCCAGGTTCGAAAGACCCTACAAGCATTGTTGGAGTATGTTTTATGAGATGCCGAATTTTATCAAATGGTGCAGCCGGTTTTACAGCAACCCTGTCAGTTTCTGGCAGGTTATGACTGATTCAACTGTGAAAAAGTACACTATAGCTAACTGCACCAAATCACAGGTTCGGTAACGAACCGGCCAGTCATTCCGGTTCTGATAACAGTGCAATAATTGCTAAAAACTACACATCATGCACTGGAAGATAGTGTAACATCCCAAATTCTTCCTACTAGTTAGATTTAAATTTAGGGCTAAAGTGTGCTATTATTAAAGTTTAATGACTTCATTAGTAATTAACCTAGTCTAATGACCTTATTGGTTATTAACCAATAGTTTGAGGACCTAAGTG